>JAAAWM010011969.1:0-135130 GCA_036873465.1 Thinopyrum obtusiflorum | reverse complement strand
GACTTGGCATGATCATCAGCTGATCACAGTGGTGTGAGGCTGGGGATGTTACAGAATCCACCCATGCCTTTGTCACATGCGCGAAATAAAATAAATGATATCAGATGTTCGAAATCTTTTCAAAGTGTTTACGCCCCTAATTTTACTTTTAACTTAATTGGAGAGTTCAGTATACACGATGAATTTTGGGTGAATAAGATTTGCATCACGAGTGATGGCCATGCTAGCTTGAAAGAAACGCAAATAATTGAGTCGATGTTTACTCATTTTGATATGACCTCTAATCTTGGTGATGATTCTGTATCGAATGACTTGTTGCATGTTTGCTTATTTAAGCATGTCATAGCATGTAATTCTGAAATAATTAAATTTTATTCATCAATGTTGGGATGGTTTAATGATGAGCATCGTCAATCTTTGGATCCAAATAATGGCTTCACTTATATATGCAAACTAAGTTTCATTTTCACGAGGTTTGGTTCTTGTGATAATTTGGACTATTTCACGACATGTGAAAAGTACTTTTGTATAAATGTGTCACATGTGCAACAACTGCGATCAATAAAAATGGATGAGATACATACATATACAACATGTACATCTTGTCTATTTCGTTAGCCACGTTCCAGATTAAGCAATGTTGAGGACGGCTTTGTTTTCAAGAAGGGAAGGATGACCAGGACATGGTCACTTTGGATACGATCACAAATATTGCATACATTTATATATTTGAGGTGATTTATAATAAAACTTATGCAATAATTTATTTATGCTATCCAGAACAAAAGTACTTCACCTCCTTTTGTTTCATGCCTAATTACTGAACTACCGGACACTTGTACAATCCACATGCGAAGATAGGTGAAAAGGAGATGCCTAGGTTTTTTTCAAGAAGTTCTTTCACGTCACTTTTGGTCCAAGAGAAGTTAGAGACCAAGTCTCCCACGTTTTGGACTCAGCTTCAGACTGCACAGACACACCTGACTTCAAACGCCTCCAACTTTTGCATTTGAACTCCGAATAGGGTGAATCTTTTTTTGTTGGAAAACTTATCTCGTGGAATTTCCAGCACAATTGGATTCACCTTAAAATTCATCCAGAGCGTGGAGATATCACCGAAACAGTCTGACGCTGCAGCAGAATCTGAGTCAAACTACAAGTCCAAAGGTGTTGCGTCACCTTCACTTGAGCCCATGGGCCTTGTACGACCTGGGTTTAGGTTTAGGCTGCCTTGAGACGTCCTCCCACTTCCTTGGCCGCCACCCCTTGCTCCTATATAAGTAGATAGATCAATCCAGTAGCGTTTTCTTTGAGATTTATTTAGTTAAAAGTTAGCCATTGCAACTTCGTGCACTTCATTTGTGTCCAACGACCAGGGCAAGACCGCTTTTGGATCCCCACTTTATCAATACTTCATATATATTCGCAATATTCTAATTGCTTTATCATATTCTTGCTTATTCTTCGATTGCATGCAGGAATAGACCTTCGTGGTGAGGCTGATCGTGCTTCCGGCATCGTCAGTAACCTTCGGGAGATTGGTTTAGCGATTGCTAAGGCGCAACGTCGTGCATGTTTGTAGTCGGATCGTCAAAGTCGCCTCCACCAAATCGATAGTTATCATCTCATCGAAAGATCGGGACACCCTCGCCTCTATCATCAGTTGATCTCATACAATGTGTATGTTGATTCCTTAGACCCGATATATTCACACGTGGTTGGGATGCATAAGGGCTTACTTAGGGGCTATCAAATGCTACACCATAACTGGGTAGTCATAAAAGGTAGCTTTCGGGTTTGTCACGAAACATTCTGTGAGACATGGTCGATCAAGATGAGATTTTCCCCTCCGTACAGCGGGAGAGATATCTCTTGCCCACTCGGATGATCGGATCCAGAAAAATGTATGGACATGCTCTCGCTTAAAGTGTTAGTCGCGTTTCAGGGATTTCGAGTCATGGAAATCGAGAAAGAGGGTCGAGTTATAAACAAGGATGGCATATTCTCACCTTGAGCTCAATCAACATCGGGATGCAAAGGAAACAATATACACCATTGCAAAAGGTTTGTTCAATATGATCTTTATGTGTATTTGGGAGTCCACACGTCTTGCTAGAGGCCGCTACCGACTATTAGTCGAGCAGGTGTACTCGGGCCCAGTCCAAGTATACGTGAATCTATAAGGTTACATACTTAAGGGGCCTCGAACAGAGTTTGGATGTGATTCATCCTTTATTGGGTTTATAGTATACATGTGGAACATTGTTTTGATACACGTTGAACATTTTCAAATACATGATGCACATATTTTTTTCAAAATACTTGTTTTGTAATAGATTTTAAACATTTTCAAATACACGTTGAACATTTTATAATGTCATTAAACATTTCTTGAACTATGTGAACATTTTTTTACATTGTATAAATATATTTTTTAAGTGTCAAGAACAATTTTTTGAAACGCGTGAATATTTATAGAAAATGTTACTCCTTCTCATCCATATTACTTGTCGCTCAAACGGAAGTATCTAGCACTGAAATACGTCTAGATACATCCATTTGAGCGACAAGTAATATGGTCGGAGGGAGTACATAAGTTTTTTTTTGAATGGTGCTTAACAAAAAAATATATACTACACGCGGATATTTTTACATCATATGAAAATTTCTAAAAAAATATCACATACATTTTTTTGAAAGTCACATACATTTATTGAATGATACGAAACATTGTTTTTAATTATGCGAACATTCTTTTACATTGTGTAAACATTTTTTTTTAAATGTCACTAACATTTCTTTTGAAGCGTGTGAGAATTGTTTGAAGGTCATGAACTTTTTTTCAAATGCTATCAACATTTTTTTAAAGTTGCACCAACTTTTTTACACTACATGACATTTTGTAAATGAGCAATTAACATTTTTTTAAGATTTAAATAAAATATTTATCCATTTCAGAAATATAGATAAACGTAAAAAAACGTGCGCTAGGAGCCAACCCTCCCTCCCACGATGGGCCGACCCATTTAGGGGGGCGTGTGAGGAATGTGTTCTTTCGTCTCGCTATAAGCAAGACAAAGGCCCTCCCTAACCTGAATGTTTGTGTGGGGCACAAACTCTCCACCCAGATGGAAGCATTTGAAGCTAGCACCCCGACGCGTGATGTTTCAGTCCTTATACGTGTGGATACCATGGAGGAGTTGCACCTGCAGCGCTTGAACAAATCGTTCAAGGGATATGAGAGAAGCCTTATGTGGGATCACGAGAAGTAGTACCACTACGCCGGCATCAACGCTCGGCTCGACAGTCTTCCGCCACACTGCGCGTCGAGTGGTAATTCATGGCTCCATGATCAATTACTTGTAGGGGTTCCTGGGATGAACGCGCAATAGAAAGTTTTGATTTATGCTAGCGTAGTCTATTCATTCTCCAACAGCCAGGCGCATCGTTAGGGGAGGTCCAATGCTGGGTTTGGTTGGGGAGGCCGGCTGGTCTTTCTCGAGGACGACGCAAAGGTGAGATTCCGATGGCCGACGGCGACTAGGGCACTGGCAACATGGTGGGCGGCTCGTGCACTGTGCGAGTGTGGTCTCTGCCTCTCTGGAACGAAGGAACTACCTCATGCGAGCAGTGGTTGTGTGGGCTTGATGACGGGCAAGTGGCAACAATTGGCCAGGCTGGGCCTTGAAGCCGTGAAAGCCCATCTAGTAGATTCGCCACTGCTATACCTTTCATAGAAAACCCTGTCTGGCTTTGCCAAGTTCCGTTGCCCATTTCGGGAGGTTCAAGACCCTATCTAATTTTTGGAGAAACGCAACAGAGACGTAAACACTCACTGCAAGCATCCACATGAATGTATACTGAATAAATTCAGAAAAAGTATGAGCACTTATGTTAAATCTAGTATTTAAACATATGAACACAGGTTCCACTAAAAGAAATCTAACCAACGGATAGCTCGATTCACTTGGTATATGATAAACCGATAATGGATGATTGTACTTTTTTTTTGAGAGAGAGAGAGATATTGTACTTAGTGTCATCCTTGTTTGCAAACCAACATATCGAGCAGAACGATATGTCCGTCCCGGTTTGCGAGGCATGTGTGGCTGTAACAAAATCGTAGTAGAAGTATTACAAATTGTACATTTCAACTGCATTCCGATTTTCCATCCAGCAGATCTTCTACCTCTGATAAAATTTACAAGTGATGCGCACTTTACATAGTCACCCTGGTCAAGTCAAGTATAGGCCGATCATTCAAGACAATGGTATGATAGCTGTACGCGCAGACAAAGGTAACATGACATGACAATGGTTAATGCATAAGAGGCTAGCTGCAGGAGAGGACGAAGGCATTGACATGACATGGCGTGCTCTCTCTAAGCCCATTTTTTTTTTTTTTAAGAACTCTCTCTCTAAGCTAGTTGTCGCCTCCTCCCGGACGGGCACCGACAAGTGGCTGTAGAGCCTTGACGACAATGGTCATGTTGGGCCTGAAGTCGGCTTCGTACTGCACGCACAAGGCCGCCACCGCCGCGAGCTGAAGACAAGCCAAGCCAAGAGATTATTCAGTTAAAACAGATAGATATATCAACGATGGGGAATCGAATCATCGATCGATTTCTTGAGCTGAATTTTTACTAGAGTAATTTCTGCACCTTGGCCACTGCTTTTGGTGGGTAGTCGTTGTTGAGCTTGGGATCGATGCACTGCTTCACCTTGTCCTCGCTCAGCCTCGGCGTGGCCTGCAGCAGGATCAATCAATGTCACACATGCATTCATTCGATCTGGCACAAGCAGTAAACGAGAAAGAATTACGTACCCAGGTGACGAGGCTCTGTTGGCCCTTGGGCATGGTGTGGTCGACGGGCTTCCTGCCGGTGAGGAGCTCGAGGAGGACGACCCCGAAGCTGTAGACGTCGCTCTTGTGCGTGAGCTGGCCGGTCATGGCGTACTCGGGCGCGTGGTAGCCGAAGGTGCCGAGCACCTTGGTGGAGTGGAGGCGCGCGGCGGTGTCGGCGGACTGGTTGGTGAGGTTGAAGTCGGCGATCTTGCCCTCGTGGCCATCGAAGACGAGCACGTTGCTGGAGCGGACGTCGCGGTGGATCACGGACGGCTGCGCCTTCTCGTGCAGGTACTCGAGGCCCCTGGCGGCGCCGAGGGCCACCCGGGCGCGCTGGGCCCACGTGAGCGCCGGGCCGGGCTCGGCGCCCTGCACCCCCTTCTTGCCGTGCAGGATGTCGTAGAGCGAGCCGTTGGTGGCGAACTCGTAGAGCACGATCCGGTTGTTGAGCTCCAGGCAGTAGCCCATCATCTGCGTGAAGTGCTCGCTCCTGAGCCTCGACACCACCGACAGCTGCGCGCAGAACTCGGCCTCCGACTGCCCGGAGCCGCCGTTGTCGAACATCTTGACGGCCACGGTCTCCCCGCTGGCCAGCTTGGCGTGGTAGACGCGGCCGTAGGAGCCCTCCCCGACCAGCGACCGGGCGCCGAAGTTGCCCGTGAGGCGGTTGAGCTCCGCCAGCGTGACCGCCGGGACGTCGATGGGCAGCACCTTGGCCAGCCCCACGCCGTTCCTCGGCGCGTTCGGGCCTCGCGCTTGCGCTGCAACAATCAGATCGAGCGATCAAACTAACAGGCGTGACAATGCGAATGCGTGTGGTGCGGAGATGGAACGGAGATTGTAAGAACCTGGTGCTCGCGGCGGCGGCGTGGCAAGGTTGCCGGCGGGCGGGCCGTGGTACTCCTCCTTCTCGCCGGCGCAGCACCACATCCTCAATCCAAGAAACGCACACGGCCGCAACCTCAGCAAGAGCGCCGGTCTGGTGGCCTGGATGATGAGCTGCCGCTAGCTATGTCAACTGGACAAGATTGAGGCGGTCCGTCCTCCTCCTATATGGCAGAGGCAGGACTGCGCGGACGGGGTGGTGGTGGTGGTTAGGGGGTGATGCCTCGCGACCTGAGAATGCGCGGCCGATCGGTCGACGCGATTCCCGGAGCCGATTGCAAATCATTCGCCTGGCTACGTGCGGCCTGCGCAGTTGATGTTGCACACGTTTTTTTCTCTCTGTGTGGAGCCGAGGGTATCGACCACTGTCGCCCCTTGTCAATGTTGTCATGTACGTTGCCGTGCAGACACCCCTGGCAGGCACACACAACACAATGGCCTCCTAGAAACTTTTTTTTTTTGGCGGGGTAGAGATTGTGTAGCTTATCTACTGAACAAGGATTTATTCTATTCTCAACAAAAAAAAAAGGATTTATTCTGGACAGAGTTTGGGACTGCCAAATTAGTTAAGGTGGCATCTTTCAAAAAAAATAAAAATAGTTAAGGTGATGCATGCAACAGAGCTCGGAAGAAAACTATGGTCAAACCGATCGCCCACGTCCGTGCCGCGGCTCACTCCCGACGTGCTCCCGGGCAGCCCTTCACGTCTCGCCCGCCCTTGACCCTGTCCTTTTGCTTCTTCTTTTTTCTGCGAGTTGTTGACCAGCCAACCGCAGGACACGACTGCAAGAAAGTGCGTATGGGGGCGAGATGTTGGCGGATTCACATGCAACCAGAACGGCCACAAAAAGCCCAAACAACGACTAGCAAAGATCGAATTTCTGGAATGCGGTGAAAGGTTAACATAGGGACCCTCTATTTAACAGGTGCCAGACAAAAAAAAGTTTCGTCAGTCACTTTCTTTTCTGTACGTCCGACCATAACAGCTCAGAGACCATCTACTTCCTCAACCGTTTCTTCCTCCCATCTGATCCACCTTCTACCGCCGGCCTACCCTACCCATCCCCCCCCCCCCCCCCCCCCCCCCCCCCCCCCCCCCCCCCCCCCCCCCCCCCCCCCCCCCCCCCCCCCCCCCCCCCCCCCCCCCCCCCCCCCCCCCCCCCCCCCCCCCCCCCCCCCCCCCCCCCCCCCCCCCCCGTGCACAACACATATATTAAAAACACATGAAAACAAAATGTTAAACAGGGAACGGGAGCTCTGTGATGGACTGAATTTGCCAACTTCAAGTGAATAAAATATACACAAGGAAGAGAATCCAAACTGGATTGAAATACAGAGATAATTACATCTTGTTAAAAATAAACACGTGCGTCAACAGAGGGATCATGTACTGAGAAACATATATACAGATTTTCAAGTTCACATGTACACGACGACGCCATCTAAGAGCCTCGACCTTCAAGCAAGCAGCTCTGACGCCATCCAACTTTTCTGACCATCAAAGGTCAAGCCGCTTTCTTGCTCTTGAACCTGTTGGCGCACACCACGTACACCAAAAAGTTCAGAAAACTGAGCCCCGCGAGCAGCCAGAAGAAGTAATCGAGGCGCCCTTCGTTCAGGTTGTCAGGGATCCACCCGGGTCTCCCTCCCCTTGTCGTGAAGTACGCGACCATCGTCAGGATGAAGGCACTGAGGTAGTTCCCGAGTGCCGTGGTGATGAGCTGCAGCGCGCTGCAGAGGCTCCTCATGGCGTCCGGGGACTGGTCGTAGAAGAACTCGAACGCCCCGATGAAGGTGAACACCTCCGAGGCGCCGACCAGGAAGTACTGAGGGATTTGCCACAGGATGCTCAGTGGAACCGGGACGTTCTGGTCCACCAGGTGCGCCTCCCTGGCAATGGCCAGCCTTTTTATCTCGAGGACCGCGGCTGCTGACATTGCTAGGATGGAGATTACCAAGCCAATGCCCATCCGCTGCAGCTCTGAAAAGCCCCTCTCCTTGCCGGTGAACCTCCTGGCTACTGGGACCAAGATGCTGTCGTAGATAGGAACCCATATAATGACACTAACCACGTCAAAGGTGGATAGAGATGCTGGAGGGATCTTGAATGAGCCGATTGTTGGATCAAGCACCATCCCTTGTTCCACAAACATGGTGGACATCTGAGCATAGACAGCTGAAAACACAATTGTCGTTGCCCAGACAGGGAACATCCTTACCAATATCTTCAGTTCCTCCACCTGCGTGACAGTGCATACCCGCCATGGGTTGTTGAAGCTATCTTCTTTCACATCAAGATCAGTAACTGTAGCCGCCTTGTCCAGACATCTGAAATAAATGCCAGTAGTCATGTTATTACATTCACACAAATTTGGAAAAATAAAGTGAACAGATTCACAGAGGAAAGAAGGCTTAGTATATCTAGTTTTTAGGTTGGAATTTATCAACAGTATAAACATTGAGAACATAAAAGAATCAGCAACTAACAAACGCATAACATGTATTTGCATCTTTACAGGTCAACGAACTGCTTTGGGTTGTGTGGTGTTGCTATGCTCTTCTATGAAACTTTAGCCCGGAAAAAACGCACCTGAATTCATCTGTGTGCTCCAATTGCCGACTCCCTTCAATTGCTGAAACCCCATCTGGTAGCTCATACAAGAGAGAGCTGTCCTCTGGAACATGTGCATTCCACTTGCGCAAAGTGGCAGCAACTACCTGGCATACTCGTGTGATAGGACTGCCACCTGGCTTTTGGAATCTATAGAGCGAAGTGCCAGCGAAGAAGCTTATGATGGCCAGCCCCATGAATACTGTGGGAATGCCAAAGCCTAATCCCCATCCTAAGTTGTCTTGCACCCAAACGAGAAAACTGCTCGATATAAGAGCACCAATGTTTATTGAAAAATAGAACCAATTAAAGAAAGACCCTTTCTGGATTCGCTCAGCTGGGTCTGTGTCATCAAATTGATCCGCTCCAAAAGATGAGACACATGGCTTGATCCCACCAGTGCCGAGCGCAATCAAGTAAAGACCAAGAAAAAATACGGTAGATTGTAAAGGACTGGCTTCTGGGCAAATGGATCCTTCACAAGATGGAGGCATGAGCATAGGAACTGATGCTGAAAGAGTCAGTACTGACATCCCCTACAATTAAAACATGATGTCAGGACAAGATATCAAACCAGGTTGAGTCAGAATTGAGTTCAGTAGTCAGATATGAACCAAGAGCTGGTACACAAGAATTATGGAAGACTACTCATGTGCACCTTTCACAGTAATGCATACAGGAGCTGATAGAGCATAAGACATCGATTGTGAAAACGATGCATCACAGGCATAACTAATTTCGTAGTGCATAGACCATATCAAGTACTCCCTCCGTCCCATAATATAAGATCTTATTACATCCAATATGTGAGTACATTGGATTTAATAAGATCTTATATTATGGGACGGAGGGAGTAGTATGCTATTGTTCTAACCGTGTAGGGGAGGGTGAGAATTTATACTCTCATAGCTCATACAATGCATCTCCTTTCAATTTGAGGAATCTACTGGCACATGATTTAGGACAAAATTTCAGTAAAGATGACTTACAATGAAGTATATTGTGGAGAACGTTGCAATCGTCCAATACCTCCCCCAATATGCATCAGCCAGGATAGCTCCAATAAGGGGAGTCAAATAGCAAGTTCCCTGCCAGGTAGTCACATTTCTAGCAGCGGAGGAGTTACCATCATGTAGTTTTTTCGTCAAGTAAGTAACAAGGTTTGTTGAGATGCCATAATAGGCCAACCGCTCGCAGCATTCATTACCTACAGGTTGGTCACAAAAGTTATTTTACGCATACATACAGTTAGTTGTAAACAAAAGAATGTACTTAGAGACTGCTGCAAAAAATTACCTAAGATGAATGGGCATGCCTTCCATCTACCAGTTTTCTCCTTCACGACAGGGTTCCCAGAAAAGTCGACAGATCCATCTCCAGTGTATGTAAGTTGGTTGGATTCCTGAAACCGGGAGTATTTAGTGAGCCGTGTTATCAGATACTTAGTTGTCAATTTTTCATAAAGAGTGATGTAAATCTAAGTAGGAGTCACTTGTGTCACTTCATTGGTACAGTATAAAGCATTGCTGTCTTTCACCTTGGAAAAATAAAACATCGCTGTCTTTCCAATGATTAAAGAGAGACCAAACTTCAGAAGTTCAGAGTATTATGTTTGGCTTGGTATGCAAAATGAAGCAAATGTTGCATTATGCTGGTATCATAGGCTGACATGTCCACCAGTTCAGGAAAACTGTATCGGCAAGACTACCAGAAATCCTTTTTTGCTGCCTCCTTAGGCGGATACAAGTAGTAGTATCTGTTCAGACCCACAGACAACGCACACCACACGCACGCACACCGCACTCACACACCCTGCTGGAAGCCTAAACTAGACCTACAACCTATATCCAGAGCGCCCGGTACAGGATTTCTATGTCGTCATGGGGCTCACAGGCGCGGAGGGAGGCTTCTTATTAGCGGAATACTGCTCTGTGAACAGTACCGCCGAGCACTGTTCCTATGAACAGTACTCCGGTGAGACACCCGGAAATTCGTCCCCGCTGCGGATCGAACTCGGGTGGGTTGGCTGCCCACTGCCGAGCTCAACCACTGAGCTACGGCTCAGTCCTCGACTACCAGAAATCCTGACCAGGAAATCCCATACTGTCCAGTTAAATACCCACAGATGGTTTGTTGATTGAAACTAAATTAAAGTGAAACAATGCGAATCTAACAAGTTCAACTCACGATTGGAATCTTGAAACAGCAGACATATGGACACATCGACCACCATAATCGAGATGCCAAGTCATAGTAGACATGTGGACATCTCAATCCAAATTCAGCGCAGCCGGTGGTCTATGAAGCTGCCCCTGGTTACTCTTTGAATGATCTTTTACTAAACAAACTAAACCATAGATAAAATCAACTCTAAATTCGCACAGGTGCAAAGGCGCGATGGTATGATCTGCAGTAGACTAGACTAGACTAGGGATCCCACCACCAAAGCAAGCGACCTCCGATCGCACGGAAGGCACCAACCAAATCCATCTCAACAAACGAGACGGCCGAACAGAGGAACTCACCTCCGGATTAGCCAGGAGCCCCTGCTCCAGGGTGGACTCGCCCGCCTCTGCCATGGGAGGACGGCGAGTCTCCGGTCCGATCGGCGCGCGCGAGAAGGGCAGGTTGGGGCTGGGATACTCTGCTCGGAACCTGAATATATGGAGGGAAACTTGTAGATCTGGATAGGTAGTAGGAGTAGGGTCCAAAGTCGAAGCGGAAACAGTGAAGGGCACGGCACGAGCAGCGGCTAGTCTTCGGGGAGGGAGTTGGGGTTGGAGAAGGAATCTGGAGCCGGAGCGGTGGTTGGAGGGCTTGGGACCCCACTGAAACGAGCACGAGAGAGGATAAAGCAAGCAAGGGGACGAAGGAAGGAATCGTGCTGCTTGCGTGTCTCGGCTATGTTTAAGGATTCATTAAGATAGTATTAGAGCATCTACAGCCCGGACTCGGCAAATCCGACCCCTCAAACGTCCGCGGGCGCGCCGGACAGTGACCAATCACGTCTCAAATTTGCTCCTTTACATCCGGATACCTCATATTAAAACCTTAGATCCATACAAAAGCATGCAAACGATGAAATCCACGTTGTACGTAGATCAAATAAGCTATGCTACCCTAATCCTCGTCGGCGATGTCCACTATCTCCGTGCCCGGCTCCGGATACATGGGCGACAGCCACAGCTCCGGCTCCTGCGGCTCCTCCGCGTCGGCCTCCGCATCCATCTTCGCTTCGACCTCGTCGAAGAGCGCGTCGGTCGCCGCCCGTTCCTGCCGGTTGGACTCCACATAGGCCTCATCCTGGATGGACTCCAGGATGGCCTGCTGCTCCGCCATTTCGGCCGCTTGGGTGACCGCGAACTCCGCCTCCGCGTCCTCCATGTTGAAGCCCGGAGCCGGAGCCGCCGCCAGCTCCTCCTCCTCGGGCTGCTCCAGCTCCTCCGGATTCGCTAGCTTCATCGGAGCCGGCTGCTCCTCCTCCTCCTCCTCCACCTCCGGCTGCTGCTCCTCCTCCTTCTCCTGCTCCGGCGAGTCTGGAGGCAAGTCGGTCGCGATGCGTGCGGCGCGCCTCGCCAGGATCTCCTGCTGAATCTGGAACCAGCGCTCCGGCGCGAGCATAGCATAGGTGGTTTTCTTTTGCCGAACCATGGCGATGTCGGACGGCGTGGGAAGAGCGGCGGAGCGGGAGAGAAGTGGTGGATGGGCTTGGGCTGACGGCGCGGAGCGGGATGAGGTGGATGTGGCTAGGGTTGGGGGACGCCGGCCGGCTTAAATAGCCGGATTTGGCCTCGGGCGGCGAGCCGGAGCGGCGCCACGCGACGTTCACACACCACCGGAGGAGACGAGTTTCGGACCGCCGGGTTTCGAAGTGTTTTCCTGTAGGACCCCATCGTCAGTCCGACGTGACGGACGCGCCCGGGCGCCTCCGTATCCGTCCCATATTTGGACTCGATATGAGGGGTGTCGGTCAGCCCGGGCGTTTGAGGCGCCCATCTGGGTCGCATTTTCGTGACCGATCAGTGACCAGGCCGTCCGCCCGAGGCGTTTGAGACGGATTTGGGGCGCTCGACTGTAGATGCTCTTAAGCGCTTGTGTGGTTCTTCTCAACGCCTTATTTGATTCATCAGATTCTTGATACCAACCGAAGTAGTTGCATTTGTGAGTCCCACTTCGATGCTCCGTCGGTTGGAACACCAATGTCAAGCTCTCACCACTAATCCTCGTGTCCAAAGTTTAGTTTACCCTATGCGTAAGCATATAAAATTAATCAAGCATGTATTTTTGTAATCACTGTTTGCATTTTAGTTTTTAATAGTGTCACTCTCTAGCTACTAGAGAACGAGCGCCCCCGCGTCGCTCCCAGGAGGGGTGACTCGGGCGGAACCCTAGCGCAGCCGCCACCCCTTCCCCCTCCGATCTTGCTCCCCTCGCCGCCGCCGAAGGACGCCTCCGGTCAAAGGCCGCGAGGCTGACGGCGGCGGCGGGTCCTCATCCTCCTCGCGCGACTTGATGGCGGTGGGGGCCCCATCCTTTCTTGCGCTGCAGGATCTCTGGCCGGAGCTTCGTGGCGGCCCTGGACGACGTGGTTCGTCCGGCGGAGATGGGCGCCGGGGCAGCGGCCCCGGATTTCTTCGGCGACCTCAACTGCCGCTGTGGCCGCGAGGGCGGCTGGTTCGGGGGCTCGGTGCGACTCAGCTACTCATCTCCGCGTGGTGCGGGTGCTGGCGGCGGTGCCCGCTGAGATCTCCGGCCTGCTGTAGGGAACCGGCGGGTGGCGTGGTCCTTGGGTTCTTTTTGCTCTAAGATGGTGTTCTGCCGGTTGTCAGCCCTCACGGATCTGGAGTCCCGGAATGCACCGCCGGAGATCTTCATTGGGTGCTTGACGCCTGTAGATTGCTGGATCGGATGGGATTCGGTCGTGTGCGCCCCTATTTCAGCCCGAGTGGTTTCAGGAGGGTGTGACACGAAGCTTCAGTATCTGTTGACATTATGGGACACGTCGGTATTTCGATTTCCATGGTGAAGATAGTGGCGGAGAACGTCATGGTGGCTGAGGTATGAGGCCTTGTAATGGCGGATCGAGTCTTCATGGCGATGAGGACTTTGCTTGGTGATTCGTGACTCGTAGCAGCGACATCAGCAAGTGGGGGCGGCAGCACAGGCGGAGTACAGAGTCTTAGCTTTCAGGGTGAAAACCCAAGGCCTGGCCTTAATTGGTTGTGCCTGGCAGTGACCTTTCTTGAAGGCATTGTTTTGAGAGCGCGGATCTTCTCCAGGGTGAAAACCTAAGATCTAGTATCGGGCGATGACGGTGCTTGTGCACTGTTTCCTTCTTGGAGGAGTCGCTTTTGGAGAATTTGGACTTCGGGTGTTGTCTAGGTGGTGGTTCGTGCTGCAGCTACAAGGAATTGATCACTGTAACGGGATCTTTCTTTTTTCTTCTTCTTCTTTTTGTCTTTTGGCTGTGTGCATCCGTAATGTCTTTAGGATATTGCGTTGTTGCAGAGGCTGGGTGTAATTGGTATCTCCGCGATATTAATATATTCCCCTTGTCGAAAAAGCTACCAGAGAACTCACTCATATGACCAAGACACACAACCTTGATCGGCACACGGCATAAATCGGGCTCTCTTGTAAGACCATCTCCAACAGCTCGGATAAAAAACTCACCATAAAAGTGATTTTACGGGCTATGGGTTGTCCGTAAAATTTAGGGGAAGTTGATAGGTGGGGTGTTTTCACAGTTGTTGTAAAAACTTCTCCTAAAGGTGGTTTTTGGTGGTGGCACGACAGTGAAGGCGAACTCGGGCGGCGGCTCACAGCCGACGGCGGTGGTCGGCGGCAGCGTTCTAGAGGCACGACAGTGGTTAGCGGCGTCAGTGGTTGGCGGGGACTGCAGTCGGCAGCATCGGCAAGCCAAGCAGGGATTTTCTCCCTGGCTTGAGTCTAAGTAATTCCGTACCACCAGATCATGATATCAAGACGTGGAAACCAAATGTTTTACAAAACCGTCACCATAAGAAGGGGAGCTACGCCCGTCGTCGCACACGTGAGCCCTGAACATGGCGTAGGGATGAGGCATGGAGGTGACCGGGGTTGGGGAGGTGGAGAGGCGTAGGAGGCCGATGCGTGGGGGAAGCGATGACGACCGATGACGCCGACCAGCCCGAAACTGAAGAGGACGCAGATCCGGGCCGCCGGTATCGGGGCCGTCAGGACACTGGCAAGTCGAAGAGGCTAGAGAAGACGCAGCCTCCGGAGCATCAGGGCCGGAGCCGCAATGGCAGAGGACAGCGGAGAAAGAAGGTCCAGGGCTGCTATGGCCAGAGCCGCACTGACAAGAGGCCCGCCGCGGGCCACAAACGCCCGCCTTGCCTCCAGGAGCAACCGCGGTGGGGAGCACCACCGGGAACCTACCGAGGCCGCAACACCGTAGCCATGGCAGCGGCTCAGAGGGGAAGAACGCTGCTGCGACGCCACCAAAAGGGGTGCGAGCCTGCTGAGGAGTCCCCATAACAAACTCCGCCAGATCTGGCGCGAGAGCAGGTAGGAGCATGGGACCTTGCCGGCGCCAAGCACAGGCAACAATCGGCTGACCAGGAGACGGGCGAGGACGGGAGGAGTGGGACGACCGGATTCGCGCCAGCGCAGGCCGCAGCAACCGGTGGCGGCCGAAACATGGGAAGGGAGAGGCCTGGCCGGCGGCAGGCAGCCACCGAGCCGAAGGAAAGGCCTTGTCGCCGCCTTCCCAGGCACCAGCGCGTGCTTCGCCGGCTGGGCCTCTGACGGTAGCGCGGCGGGAAAGAGGTGGTGGCGGGAAGAACGTGCGGCGGCTAGGGTTGCCCCCTGAGTCGCTAGAGGGGCGACGCTGGGAGGGTGTTTATGAAAATTGTTATAAAAGTTTATTGATCATTCCTGTCAAACATAACCCAAGGTAGGATCAAGAGGACAACTTTACCTAAGGCAGAGTTAGGCTTTTTGGGTTTGAAGACCATTTTTTTAACCCAACTTCTTCTAAATGATGGTTATTCTACGGATACGGGAACTGTTAAATAGCTCTAGGCGTAGTATTCCTTGCCTTATGCAAGTTTCACACTGTACACTTCTTTCAGTCCGCTAGAAACGATAACTGGCGCTTAATTCTCGTTGAGCATGGGGCCAGCGAATCAGACGGGACTACTAGCAGTACATGGAAATCATATTTTTCTGACTGGAAAATTATGGGAAATATTATATACCTTATCCAAAGTCTTGTTGAGGAAACGTACCAGGAGCGGCAAAGCAAAGCAGCCGGAAAAGCAACGAGCTCGGCCAAACGCCAAAGCCACTAGCACGCCGCTGCACGTCACGACACGCCAGATACTTGTCCTCCACTTGTTTGGCAGAGCCCACCACAGGTGCCAGTGCTATGCTTTGAAACGTCTACCACGGCCTATCGCGGTTTGTGCTTACCTGTGCTTCCAAGTTCACGAGCATCTACAGCCGGACTCCCCAAATTCGACTCCTCGGCGGGCGCGTCCGCAAATATTGACTGGTCAAGTCTCAAATTTGCTCATCTGCATCCGGATACCTCATACTGAAAATCTTAAATCCTTACAAAAGCATGCAAAGAAAAAAAATTCTACATACTACGTAAATCAACTACCCTAGTCCTCGTCGGAGATGTGCACTATCTCTGTGCCCGGCTCTGGGTACATGGGCGGCAGCCGCAGCTCCGGCTCCTGCGACTCCTCCGTGTTGGCCTCCGCATACATCTCCGTTTCGACCTCGTCGAAGAGGGCGTCGGTCGCCGCCCGTTCCTGTCTGATGAACCGCCGGTTGGCCTCCACATAGGCCTCATCCCGGATGGACTCCAGGATGGCCTGCTGCTCCGCCATCTCGTCCGCTTGGGCGACGGCGAACTCCGCCTCCACGTCCTCCATGTTGAAGCCCGGAGCCGGCGCCAGCTCCTGCTCCGGCTGCTCCGCCTCCTCGTCCTCCTCCGGATCCGCCACCTCCATCGGAGCCGGCTGCTGCTCCTCTCCCTCCTCCTCCTCCGCCTGCTGCTCCTTCTCCGGCTCCGGCAAGTCCGGAGGCAGCCCGACAGCGATGCGAGCTGCGTGCCTCGCCCAGATCTCCTGCTCGATCTGGTATCGGCGCTCCAGTGTGAGCATAGCGTAGGTGGTTATCTTCTTCCGGACCATGGCGAAGCCAGAGAGCGTGGGAAG
Organism: Thinopyrum obtusiflorum; assembly: GCA_036873465.1. NCBI lineage: Eukaryota > Viridiplantae > Streptophyta > Magnoliopsida > Poales > Poaceae > Thinopyrum > Thinopyrum obtusiflorum. Next base: position 118,578 of record JAAAWM010011969.1, on the reverse strand, counting down.
AGCGCCGGAGCGAGAGAGAGGAGGTGGATGGGCTCGGGCTGGCGGCGCGGAGAGGGGGGAGGTGGATGGGCTAGGGTTGGGGGACGCCGGCCTGCTTAAATAGCCGGATTTGACCTCGGGTGGCGATCCGGAGCGGCGCCACGCGGCGTTCACACCCCCCCCCCCCCCCCACTGAAGGAGATGTCCGTCGGACCGCCGGGTTTTCGGGCGATTCCGCGTGGGACCCAATCGTCAGTCCGACGTGGCGGACGGGCCCGGGCGCCCCCATATCCGCCCCATATTTGGGCTGGATATGAGGGGTGCCGGTCAGCCCGGGAGTTTGAGGAGCCCGTCTGGGTCAATTTTTCGTGACCGGTCAATGACCGGGCCGTCCGCCCGGGAGTTTGAGGCGGGTTTGGGGCGTCCGGCTGTAGATGTTCTTAGACCTCGTACAATGCAAGGACGCTTAGCGATGGTGCTTAGAGAAATAAACTAGTGTTTTTTAAGCACCGGTGCTTATTTGTAGAGGATAGACGCTTGATTAGGCGTCTCTTCTGTAGAAATAGGCACCGGTGCTTCAGAAAAACCTGGTTTATTTTCTAAGCATCTCCCAAAGCACCTAACATTGTACAAGGCCTTAGTCGTACGTTCTTTCCTCCTCCATAAGAAAATCCCCTTCTCCTCTCGTCGGCGCCGCCGCCGGTCCGTCCCATCTCCGACTAGATTAGATTACACTTATTTTTTGTTCGACAATTCAAGGCCTAGAGCGATTGGCGATGTCAATGCCGCCCTTCGACGCCGACTGCAACATGGCATATGAGATGATGTCTTTTGCATAAAATATTGTTGTCGTGGATGATATTTGCTATTTGTCTAATGAGAAACATTACTTTTAGATTATTTTTTTTGAAATATGTACACCAAACTCAAAATCTTGGATCCACCATTGACTCATGGCATTTCCTATTTGCCGCTTGCTCCATCAAACTATCAACGCTTTTTTTTAAGACAATCAAACTATCAATGCTTTGCATCGCATAGAGCCGAGCGAGTCAGTGACTGTACTGGCTAGCCCATTTAGCAGATTTCTTCATCTTTCTTTTCACTTTTTCATTTTTCAAATCTTTTTGGAAACAATTTTCTAAAAAATTGTTGGGTTTTTAGCAAATATTTTATTAAAGCATCAGAATTTTAAAATTTGTTTGGTTTTTAAAAAAAAATAAAAGAAACTTCAGAATTTTAATAAAGGTTTGCTTTTTTTATAAAAGGTCACAATCTCAAAAACTGTTCATGAAATTCTGAAAATATTCTTATTTTGTTACAATTTCGAATAGATTTTGTGTTTTCAAATAATGTTCCTGGAATTTTAAAAATTGTTCACAATTTTCAAAAAATGTTCTTAAATTATGGAAAAAAGTATTCCCAAATATATAAAATATTTTTCAGTTTTTGAAAAATATTATGAATTTCCCTTATTTAATTTTTTAGAACAAACTAATTTAATGTTTTTTCAAGAAAATCAAAATAATAAAACCGGAGAAAAGTAGAAAATAAAATAAAAAATAATATAGTGCTACCACCCGCTTGCTACAGTACGTTGCTACATGTGCGATTGACCGCCTACTTGATGACGCAACCTTAGTTCATAGCGTGTGAAATAGAACACACAGGGCTGTTATATTGGGCCAGCCCAATAAGTTCCAATTATTTTGCTGTGAAAAAGAATATTTTTATTTAATTCAACATTTTTTCGTAAAAAAAGTTTCACATATATATTATATTTAAAAAATGTATGTTCAGAAAAATGTTCGTCCCTGTTAAAAATATTCATGTATAAAAAATCATATATTTAAAGACTTGCTCACATATTCAGAAAACGTTCATAATTACAAAATAAATTTTCATTTTTTTTCTAAAATAGTTTATAACTTACCCAAAAAACAGTTTATAACTTATTTAAGAAAAATGATCATACATAAATGGATTTACATGCATACATTTTTAAAAAACATTTCACATAACCATAAAATGAAAAATAAAACTAAAAAAGAAAAATAATAAAAGGATAAAGGATAAATAAAGAAACCAGAAGAAAACCAGGCTAAAACCAGAGAGAAAATGAAACAGAAAGGAAAATCAGTATATGGGCTGGCCAATGTAGTGGATATAGTAGCAAAAGTGTCCTGCTCCATGCTGCATATGCACTCACAATGAAGAGTGAAATACAAAAAAGATGTTAACAAATAAAAAAAATCATGCAACGGAAAGATACTGAACCCGACCCCCGCGTCGCCTCGCTCTGGCGACACGGGGGGCAGAAACCCTAGCGCCGCCACCGTTCTCCCCTCCCCCACCCGTCTCGCCGCCGCCAGAGCGTGCCCGCCGGCGAAGCCCAGGCTGGCCCCGAGGAAGGCAGCGACGGGGCACTTTCTCCTGCAAGTGCTGTGCGTCGAGAGGGGCCGCTTGAGGACGCGTAGAGGAGATCCACTGGCGCGCGGCAGAGCTCTGGATCTGTGATACGTCTCCAACGTATTTATAATTTTTGATTGTTTCATGCTATTATAGTATCAATCTTGGATGTTTTATATGCAATTATATATCATTTTTTGGGACTAACCTATTAACCGAGTGCCCAGTGCCAATTGTTGTTTTTTGCCTGTTTTTGGCTTTTCAGAAAATCAATATCAAACGGAGTCCAAGCGGAGAAAAAACTTTGGATTAATTTTTTCTGGACCAGAAGAGACCCTAGAAGGTTCCCCCCCCCCCCCCCCCCCCCCCCCCCCCCCCCCCCCCCCCCCCCCCCCAGGGGGGTAGGCGCGCCCCCAGGCTTGTGGGCCTCTCGTAGCACATCTTGACCTAATTCCGCCGCTATAAATTCTTAAATATTCCCCGTATACCAAAGAGCAACGTAGAATAACTTTTCCGCCGCCGCAAGCCTCTGTTCTTCCGCGATCCCATCTAGAGGCCTTCTCCGGTACTCTGCCGGAGGGGGAATCGATCACGGAGGGCTTCTACATCAACCTTGCTGCCCTTCCGATGATGTGTGAATAGTTTACCACAGACCTACGGGTCCATAACTAGTAGCTAGATAACTTGTTCTCTCTCTTTGATCTTCAGTACAATGTTCTCCTAGATCTCCTTGGAGTTCTATTCGATGTAATCTTGTTTTACGGTGTGTTTGTTGAGATCCGATGAATTATGGGTTTATGATCAGATTATTCATGAGAAATATTTGAGTCTTTTCTGAACTTATTTATGCATGATTGCTACAGCTTTGTATCTATCTCCGATCTATACGTTTGGTTTGGCCAACTAGATTGATTTATTTTGCAATGGGAGAGGTGCTTTGTGATGGGTTCAATCTTGCGGTGTTCTATATCACAGTGACAGAAAGGGACAAGACACGTATTTGTATTGTTGCCATTAAGAATAAAAAGATGGGGTTTAATCATATTATTTGAGTTTACTTTGTCTACATCATGTCATCTTGCTTAAGGCTGAAAGGATCGATATGGTTGATTAGAGGGGGGGTGAATAGGCAACTACCAATTTTTAGCTTTTCTTAACAAATTAGGGTTAGCAACAAAATAGGTTGTCTAGATGTGCAACTAGGTGAGCAACCTATATGATGCTAACAACAACAACACAAGCAAGTAAGGGATACAACACAAGTAAAGCTTGCACAAAGTAAAGGTAAGAAGTAACCACAAGTGGAGCCGGTGAAGACGAGGATGTGTTACCGAAGTTCCTTCCCTTTAAGGGGAAGTACGTCTCCGTTGGAGCGGTGTGGAGGCACAATGCTCCCCAAGAAGCCACTAAGGCCACTGTATTTTCCTCACGCCCTCGCACAATGCAAGATTCCGTGATTCCACTAGTGGTGCCCTTGAAGGCGGCAACCGGACCTTTACAAACAAGGTTGAGACTCTCTCCACAATTGAATTGGAGGCTCCCAACACCACCACGGAGCTTCACCACAATGGAATGTGGCTCTGAGGTGACCTCTTCCGTCTAGGGTGCCCAAACACCCAAGAGTAACAAAATCCACACAAGAAAGTATGGGGGAATCAAGTTTCCTTTGGTGGAAGTGTAGATCTAGGTCTCCTCCTTCAATCCCTAGCAAATCGACAAGTTCGAGTGGCTAGAGAGAGAGATCGGGCAAGAAAGCTTGAAGGGCAACAATGGAGGAGAGAGAGAGGCAAGAGGTAAAAAGGTAGGTGGAAGACCCACCTACTTATATAGTGCCCCCAAATCCAACCGTTACAGCATTTTTTACACTGCAGCAGTACAACCGCTAGAACCACCGGTACAACCGGTATTCACGGGTTCACACTGCAGAAGTGCCCCAGGCGGTACAACCGGTGGAGCCACCGGTAGTACCGGTCGGCCAGAGCCAACCAGGAACTACCGCTCCACCACCGCCCAACAACCGCCTCATAACAGAAGGGAGTCACCCCATAGCAGTGGTTGGGGCAGTGGTTGTGCCGGTGCAACCACCAGATCAGCGCTCCTGTGGTCGCTAAGTCCAGAACGGTACAACCGCTCCAGACACCAGTAGTACCGGTTCGCCGAAGCCGTCCGGGAACTACCGGGCCACCACCGCCCAACCACAGCTCCACTACAGAAGGTGTTCCTGTAGTGGAGCGGTGCAGGGCCGGAACAACCGGTCCAGCGGTACAACCGCTTTCACACGCGGTACAACCACCCAACACTAAAAGCACTGCCACAGAAAGACTTTGAGGACCTCTCTCCTCGAACGGAAGGATATATAGTGGGTGCAATAGAATGTGTACGTGCATTGATTCACCCAGTACCTTCCGATGCGGATTCCCTCTTAATAGTATGGATTTCCTACGACCAAAGAAATAAACGGGTCGGAAACTCCATCTTTGATCTTTTCCGTCCGGAGGGAATGCCTAACCATCTTGCGCCAAATAAGGTGTACCTGAATAAACTAGGGCGCACGATTAGTCCAAAGTGCATTGTCATCATCACCAAAATCCCAAGGCGGGAAATGCCCTAACAATCTCCCCCTTTTTGGTGGATGATGACAACCACACGAATTGCACCGGAGATCTAGAAAATATAGACGGGGCTCCCCCTATATGTGAGCACTATTTTGAGTTTGCTTTTGGAATGCAAAGTGCCCACATTAGGATCAATGCCCCCCCTAGATTTTATAGACCAACCAATGACTGCAAATGAAATGAATAGACAAAGAGCATGCATTTGCAGGAACATGAAGTACAACAATAGATAAGGGCAACAATAATAAGCACTCTCTACAATCATACGAGACACAATATAAAAGCATAATATAGATAGATCGGGATCGCATGTCTCACACCATGCACAAAGTCTCCAACCACGACAAGTTCACAAACCAACTGAAAGCAAAGAGGTTCAACTGACACACAAAGCAAATGCAAATAAAACCCATGCAACTCCCGAGACCTAATAGAACTCTCTCCCCCTTTGGCATCAAGACACCAAAAAGGAAAAGAGCGATGCTAACGCCCCAGAGCTCAGTAGTCCTCCTCTGACTCCTCGGTTTCCTCTGGATCATCACCATCAGATGCCTCTGGATCATCTCCATCAGATGCCTCTGGATCATCCTCATCCATGATATCATCCGCGGCGGCGGCAGCAGAGGTAGAGGTAGTAGGATGGCCTCTGGTAACAGGATGGCCAGAAGCCTCATCGTCAGTCCACGTGCTGTTCTCGAAGATCCACTTGTCCTCTGGAGTGATGCTCTTCTCAGATCCACTGTCCACTTGCATGTTGAGGTGCCTCATCATCTCAATCTGTCTGCGTCTGGCCTTCTTCTCATTCACATGAGCCTCATAGAGCTTCTTCTGGATGTGAGTCTGCAAGCAAAAGGTCTTCTTCACCTTGGCTGTGAGCTTAGCAACCCAGGAGGGCTTGGCCCCAGCCTCCAGCTCAAAGTCCTCATCACTAGAGGTGGCATAAACATCCTCGGGATCATCAGCAGGATAGCGAGGCTCAGCATGTTTCTTCTTTCTCAACTGCTTGACCTCATGCACAGTGAGGTTGTCTGGAGATGTAAGAGGCTCTCCTGGCATGCGGACTGCCCATACAGAGTTCAGGAAACACATGACAAACGGAGCATATATGGGTACCTTTCGGTGCATGACCATGCTGTACATCTCCTCCCACAACCACTTGGAAACATCAAAAGTGACACCAGGCCCCACCTTGGTCTTCATAGCCACTAACAGATCCACCAGATAGCCATAAATCTCATCCTGATTCCCAACCTTGGGCAGAAGCACATTGCGGAACACACGATGCATAATGTCATAAACCTTCTCAAGATCCTTGGACTCACCAATGACTCCACGTCCTCGGATGTACAGGGGTGCAAGCTTCTCCTTGCTCATGGATGTGGCACGGTCGTGAGGACGGATACCACCATTCCTGGTGAGACTGGTATCATCATAGCCTAGAGCATTGCAGAAGGCTCTCCAAGGCACTTGAAAGAGCTCATCACGGCACATGAAAGACAGAGTATGAGCATCATCGGTGCCGAAGTGAACAGTGGCATAGAACTGATGGATAAGCTGCACATCAAAGTCACAGTTGATAGACATGAGCTTGACCAAGTCAAACTCCTCACACAGAGCTAAGGCCTCTCCAAAGTACTCCATGTTGTTTCTCCAGTGATCAAGGTCAATCGTCCACTGCTTGGTGAACCTGTTCTTGTTATGCTCAAAAAGCTCATGCACAATCCTCACTTGCATCTCATTCCGGAACTGAGGTGTGGTCCAACGAGGATGAACTGGAACCTCATAGGGATTCTGCAAGCGAAACCTCTCCCAATCCTGTTGTTTCCACCTGTGCATAGGTACGGCCACATGTTGCTTGGCAGCAGCAGGCTTCTCACGGCAGGTGGGCTTGGTGGGAACCACCACCTCCCGCTCTTCCACAGTGTCATCAGGACGCTTGAGTCTACGGGCTCTCTTCCTGGTCTTCTGGCGAGGAGCAGAGCGAGAACCAGAGCCACCTGCACACACACACGAGAAGCACACAAGATACCCAGCAAAGATGAGAGGAATGTACACAAGATCAGAGGAATATATTACATGTATGTAGAGAGAAGAAGAAACAGTACACAAAGGTTCAGTAAAGCCGGTTGTACCGGTCATCCCAGCGGTAGTACCGTTCAGGCGGTTGAACCGCCCAAAGGAGCGGTTGTACCGCCGACAGCGGTTCCATCCACGGGAGAACAGGCACAAATCAAAACTGAATCTAGATGCAATATTTCGATTTCTGACTATCTACAAGCAATAGAGGTATACAACACGATCTCTTCCACCCAATAGTTTTGCCAAAAACACGGGAGTACACGTAATGCCCTAGATAGATGGATTCAAAGATTGAAACCAAGAACAAGAGAGAAAGGGGCATTACCGGTATCCATGGGAAGAGATTGGGGAGGAGACGGCCTCCACGGAGCGGATCCGATGAAGAGCCGACAGATCCGGAGCACCGGAGGGCACTCCGGGGCAATGGGGACAGCAACCGACGGCAGGAGCAGGAGAAGAGGACGGGCACGAAGGGGAAAAAGAGAAACCCCTTCGGCTCGCGCCCTTAAATACCTGCCCAGACCGCGGAGCGGTTGTACCGCCCCCTGGTACCACCCTGTGGTTAAGGGCGGTACTTCCGTCGCCTGACAGGCAGTGGTAGTACCGCTCGTAACCGCTCGGTAGTACCGGCCGGAAACCCAGGTCAAGATCTAAGCGGTAGAACCACCGAACATTGACCGGTAGAACCGCCGGGATGCTACAGCCAAATGGCAGAGCGGTAGAACCGCCCTGACCAATGGTTGTACCGCCCGGTCACAGCCACCAATGCCAAGATCACACCTTGTGTACATTTGGATAAAGATTGTTTTGAGGGTAGAGGAGGCTTGGGATGGAATCACGACACTGAATTATGGTGAAGTAAACTCCAAGAGTGCAAGAAGCAAACGATAAAGGCCAACACTTGGAGGATACAAACACCTAGGACCTAAAAGGAAAACTAGCAAGGCAAATAAGATCCAAAGGAGAACCAAACCTTCACAAAGAGAGGAGGGGGCAGTGGCCGAAGCCACCTATGTTTGAGTCAATTGGTATGGTACCGCGAAGATTTTAACCTTGGGCCCATGACCAAAACTCATCTTTGAAGCACTAGTACCATAAAAAATGGCTAAAGTGAAAGATTGGGTTTATTTATGCATAATAGGGGGAGGGAGAGTTCATTGAGAGAACAACACTCCCCCTAAATCCATGCCTACATCTAGAACAAGATAATCATGATGAATGCGGTGGGGTGTGACGAGATTCAAGACATGTTGCTCGAATCAATGATATTTAGCTCATGCCTTAACTCGTGAAATCTTGCTTCATCTAATGGCTTCGTGAAAATATCCGCTAGTTGCTCTTGAGTTCCAACATGAATAATATCAATCTCTCCACGCTTGACGTGATCCCGGATGAAATGATGACGAATCTCAATGTGCTTCGTCTTGCTATGTTGCACTGGATTATAGGAGATCTTGATTGCACTTTCATTGTCACAGAAAAGAGGCACTTTGTCACAAGTGACACCGTAATCCTTTAAAGTTTGCCTCATCCATAGCAATTGTGCACAACAACTTGCGGCAGCGACATACTTGGCTTCGGTGGTGGAGAGAGACACACAATTTTGTTTCTTCGAAGACCAACTTACCAAAGAGCGACCAAGGAATTGGCACCCTCCGGAAGTTGACTTCCTATCCACACGGTCTCCCGCCCAATCCGAGTCCGAATATCCCATGAGATGAAAGCTTGCTCCTTTGGGGTACCATAAGCCAAAGTTTGGGGTATGAGCCAAATATCGAAAGATTCGCTTGACCGCCACAAAGTGACTTTCCTTAGGCGCGGCTTGAGACAGTGCACACATTCCCACACTCAACATGATATCCGGCCTAGACGCACAAAGGTAAAGCAAGGAACCAATCATGAAACGGTATACCTTTTGATCCACCGCTTTACCATTAGGATCAGTGTCAAGTTGGCACTTGGTAGGCATTGGAGTCTTGGCCGGTTTGACATCTTCAAGCTTGAATCTCTTGAGAATGTCTTGGGTATATTTAGCTTGGTTGATGAAGGTTCCTTCTCTTCTTTGCTTGACTTTGAACCCAAGAAAGAACTTCAACTCTCCCATCATAGACATCTCAAACTTCTTGGTCATGAGTGCGGCAAAATCATAATTGAAAGCTTTGTTAGGAGAACCAAAGATAATATCATCAACATATAGTTGGCATATGAACAAATCCCCTTTAACCCTCTTAGTAAAAAGAGTGGGATCAATTTTCCCAATTTCAAACCCACGGTCTTGCAACAACTCGGTAAGGTGCTCATACCACGCACGTGGGGCTTGTTTAAGGCCATAGAGTGCCTTATCGAGCTTGTATACATGATTGGGGAACTTGGGATCCTTGAACCCCGGGGGTTGTTTGACATATACCAACTCATTAAGGGGACCATTAAGAAATGCACTCTTCACATCCATCTATTGCAACTTAAAATCATGATGAGAAGCATATGCAAGCAACATACGAATAGATTCAAGACGAGCAACGGGAGCAAAGGTTTCACCGTAGTCGATACCCTCGACTTGGGAGTAGCCTTGTGCCACCAATCTTGCCTTGTTTCGAGTGACAACACCGTTTGTATCTTGCTTGTTCTTAAAGATCCATTTGGTTCCAATGACATTATGATTCTCCATTGGCCTTGGCACCAATGTCCACACTTTGTTGCGCTCGAAGTTGTTGAGTTCATCATGCATGGCTTCAAGCCAATCCGTGTCCTCGAGCGCTTCATGTACCTTTTGGGGTTCAACACAAGAAACAAACGCGTGATGCTCACAAAAGTTTGTTAATTGTCTATGAGTGGTTACCCCTTTCTTTAAGCTTCCATAAACATTCTCCAAGACATGTTGTTGATGCTTGAGTTTGGAAGCAATCTTGGCGGCACGACGCTCCAATAGTTCCTTCGTAGTCACTTGAGGAGGATCATCTTGAACATCTTGAGCGTCATCTTGGGCTTGCTCTTGACCTTGAGCTTGCTCTTGATCTTGAGCTTGCACTTGATCTTGAGCTAGCTCGGTGTCGTGATCTTGATCTTGGGCATCATTTGGTGCATCACCATTATCTTGAGGTTGATCTTGCCCTTGATCTTGATCACTTGGTTGAGGGCCTTCGGTTTGTTCTTCGGAAGCGTGTGGGTCAATGGTTGGTGATGGCTCCACTTGCGTAGAGCATTGTCCTTCTCCTTTGGCCATAAGGGGTTCCTCAATGGGGAGTATTTGACCAATCCCCATTCTTCTTATGGCTTGGGGAGGAATTTCATCACCTACATCACAAAGACCACTTTGCTCCACTTGGGAGCCATTATTTTCATCAAACTATATGTTACACATCTCCTCAATGAGTCCGTTGGACTTGTTGAGGACACGATAAGCATGAGAGTTTGTAGCATAACCAACAAATATGCCCTCTTGAGCTCTAGGTTCAAATTTAGACAAACGTGCACCTTTCTTGAGAATGAAACACTTACACCCGAACACCCAGAAGTACTTGAGGTTGGGCTTGTTACCGGTAAGTATCTCATATGGTGTCTTGTTCAAGCCTTTGCGGAGGTAGAGCCGATTGGATGCATGACATGCGGTGTTGATGGCTTCGGCCCAAAAGTTGTACGGAGACTTGAATTCCACCATCATGGTCCTTGCCACGTCCATCAACGTCCGGTTCTTCCTCTCCGCAACACCATTTTGTTGAGGGGTATATGGTGCGGAGTATTGATGCTTGATCCCCTCATCACTAAGGAACTCATCCAAGGTGTAGTTCTTGAACTCGGTGCCATTGTCACTTCTAATCATCAATATCTTTGCCTCATGTTGACGTTGAGCTTCATTGGCAAAGTCAATGACGGTTTGTTGGGTCTCGCTCTTCCTCTTGAAGAAATATACCCCCCCCCCCCCCCCCCCCCCCCCCCCCCCCCCCCCCCCCCCCCCCCCCCCCCCCCCCCCCCCCCCCCCCCCCCCCCCCCCCCCCCCCCCCCCCCCCCCCCCCCCCCCCCCCCCCCCCCCCCCCCCCCCCCCCCCCCCCCCCCCCCCCCCTTGGTTTTAGGTACCCATTCTTGAATGGATACTTTCTTCCCCCAAGACTATCAAAGGATGGAGGTCCAAAGAGATCCATGTGAAGGAGCTCCAAGGGCCTCTTCGAGTAGATGATAGTCGTGGGTCGGTGAGCCGTCTCATGAAGCTTTCCTTCGATACAAGCACTGCAAGCACGATCTTTGGCAAAGCTCACATTTGTTAGTCCACGAACGTGGTCCCCCTTGAGGAGACTTTACAAAGATCTCATATTGACATGGGCTAGTCGGCGATGCCAAAGTCACCCCACGTCAACTTTAGCCATTAGGCAAGTCGCGATCTTAGTGGGTCTCTTCGAGAAGTTAACCACATAGAGACCGTTCTCGACATGCCCAACAAAAGCTACTTTAAGAGTCTTGCTCCACAAAAGGGCCACGGTATCAAGATCAAAGAATGTGGCAAAGCCCATAAGTGCAAGTTGTCGAATGGAAAGTAAATTGTATGCAAGGGTCTCAACAAGCATGAATTTCTCAATTGATAAATCATGAGAAATCACAACTTTGCCAAGACCCAATACCTTAGATGTTGAGGCATCACCGAATTGAACATGGGTGTGCATGGATGGGCTTGGTTGCACGTCCATCACCAAATGCTTGCTCCCGGTCATATGATTTGTTGCTCCACTATCGAGCAACCATGATCCTCCACCGGAAGCAAACTCCTACAAGAGATCAATGCTTGGTTTTAGGTACCCATTCTTGAATGGGTCCTTTGATGTTAGTAACAAGGGTCTTAGGAACCCAAATAGACCATTCAATGTACTCATAGTAAGAACCAACAAATTTGGCATAAACATGCCCATCACTAGCACGGCATAAAACATAAGAAGGGTTAAAGTCGCCGGCTTTGTTCGATGGAGAGGGATTGCCCTTCTTGACATTTCTAGCCACCACCTTGTCCTTCTTCTCCTTATGAGCACCCTCTCCCTTCTTGACAAATACCTTTTTGAGAGGGAGAGGTTTCTTGGTCTTGTTGTTGTTCTTCTTCTTTGACTTGGGTGCAAACCCAAGCCCTTCCTTTGCCACAACCTCCTTTTGATTACTCAAAAGGTCATTGAGGTTCTTCTCACCTTGTATGCAAGTCACAAGGCCTTTCTCGAGTTGCTCTTTCAACTTGGCATTCTCCTTCACAAGATGCTCATGCTCATAACAAGGGTTAGTAGCATTGGTATTATCAATTAAAACAAACGGAGGACAAGTGGCTATTTCCGTTGTTAGTTTCACTTGGAGTTGATCATGAGACTCTTTGAGAGATCCATGAGCACTCTTCAAAACCTTGTGGGCCTTGCCAAATAGCTCAAACTCCTCCTTGAGTCTAGCATGGCCAACTCCGAGGTCAACCTTGTTGGATTTGAGCACACGAGTAAGAACTTGAGCATGTTCAAGATCTTTCTTTAGTTGAGCAAGGTCAACGTTGTGTGACTCCTCAAGAGCCAAACAAAGACCTCGGTCTTCCTCAAGAGCAATGGAAAGATCCGCAATCTCATCGGCATAATCACGACTATGGCCTTGCAAGTTAGTGATAGTCTCTTCATGAGACTCAATCATATCATTGGCCTCGCCCAATTGTTCCAAGAGAGCAACAAAGTGCTTCTTGGTCTCACCTTTGAGCTTACCCAAGAATTTGTCAAACTCATTCTCATCCACCTTCACCTCCTCTAGATCTTCCACACAATCTAACAATGAAGGATTAGGAGAGATGGAAGTTTGATGTTGAAGGTTACCCTGTTGACGCCTTTTACCATGAGGCACTTAGGGGTGATGTTCTCATTGGGGGCATCGAAGAGGGACATCGAGGTTGGAGAAGAGGTGGCAATGGCCATGGTGGCCGTTGCTAACACTTCACCACTTGTATCATCATCTTCATCGGAGTTGTACTCTTCTTGTGACACCAAGCCCTTTGAGTTGTTCTTGGAGAAGTTGGGCCTTGTGTTTCTCTTGTTGCCCCAAAATTGCCTTGACGCAAGAGCCATGTGCTTGTGGTAAGCATATTTGGTGTCTTCGGGGCAACACTCTTCTTCTTCTTCCAGAATAGCCTTAGCCTTCAACGCAAGGTTGGGTGAGGCTCTCTTTGACCGTTGGACACGAGCTAGAGCATTGTCGGTGATCTTGTTCATGATGTTCATGGCAATAAACTCATCCAACACCTCACTTGAAGACAACTTGTGGAAGTCCGGCCTTTGACAGATCACGGAGGACATGGCCTTGTTGAATGGCATGATGGCCTTGAGAAACTTGCGCTTGATCCAATTATCATCCGTATCCTTGCTCCCATGATCTTGAAGAGCGACCGCAAGAGTTGTCAATCTTCGGTAGAGATCACGAGGATCCTCATCTTTAATCATCACAAACTCACCGGCCTCATCAAGCACCACCTCAAAGTTGGACCGTTGAATGCTTGAGCTTCCCTTGTACAAAGATATAATGTGTTCCCAACAATCCTTTGCACGGGAGAAGGGGCGCAAGTGAGATAGATCTTCGGGAGGCACTACGGATTGGAGGATGAACAATGCGGAGTGATTGTATTGATTGTCCGCCTCTTCTCTTGGAGTGAGGTTGCTTGGATCATGTGGGTAGAAACCTTGCTCGATGATTCTCCAGAGATTTGTTGAGCTGTGATTCAAATGAGACTTGATACGAAAAACCCAGTTAGCAAAATCACCCTTCACAAGCTTAGGAGGAGGACCAAGGTTGTTAATATGCGGTGTAGGGACCGGTCCTCCATAGACCGGGGGAGGAGGAACCGAGGCATAGGTTCCCATCCCATTCTTATCTTGAGGGGTGGAGGTTTGAGTACCTTTAGCCGCTTCCTTACCGGAATTGGCCTCGGCCTTCGATGCGGTGGGATTAGCCACTTGCAATGGACCGGTAGAAGTTTTCAACCCCTCAAGGAGTTCTTTAAGCATGGACTTGACCTCGGCCGTCATAGACGTCTTAAGTGAAGCCATAGCTTCATTTAAGTCATCTCGGGTGACCGAGTTCAACTCCACGGCCTCGGGGACTTCTTCATCCCGATCCCCGTCGTCAACCATACTCTTCGGGTGGTGAAACCCTTAATAAAGAGACGAGGCTCTGATACCAATTGAACGGATCGATATGGTTGACTAGAGGGGGGGTGAATAGGCAACTACTAATTTTTAGCTTTTCTTAACAAATTAGGGTTAGCAACAAAATAGGTTGTCTAGATGTGCAACTAGGTGAGCAACCTATATGATGCTAACAACAACAACACAGGCAAGCAAGGGATACAACACAAGTAAAGCTTGCACAAAGTAAAGGTAAGAAGTAACCACAAGTGGAGCCGGTGAAGACGAGGATGTGTTACCGAAGTTCCTTCCCTTTAGGGGGGGAGAGAGAGAGGCAAGAGGTAAAAAGGTAGGTGGAAGAACCACCTACTTATATAGTGTCCCCCAAATCCAACCGTTACAGTCGTTTTTACACTGCAGCGGTACAACCACTAGAACCACCGGTACAACCGGTATTCACGGGTTCACACTGCAGAAGTGCCCCAGGCGGTACAACCGGTGGAGCCACCGGTCGGCCGGAGCCAACCAGGAACTACCGCTCCACCACCGCCCAAAAACCGCCTCATAAACAGAAGGGAGTCACCCCATAGCGGTAGTTGGGGCGGTGGTTGTGCCGGTACAACCGCCAGACCAGCGTTCATGTGGTGGCTAAGTCCGGAGCGGTACAACCGCTCCAGACACTGGTAGTACCGGTTCATCGAAGCCGTCCGGGAACTACCGGGCCACCACCGCCCACCACAGCTCCACTACATAAGGGATCTCGGTAGTGGAGCGGTGCAGGGCCGGAACAACCGGTCAAGCGGTACAACCGCTTTTACAAGTGGTACAACCGCTCGGCACTAAAAACACTGCCACAGAAAGACTTTGAGGACCTCTCTCCTCGAACGGAAGGATATATAGTGGGTGCAACAGAATGTGTACGTGCATTGATTCACCCAGTACCTTTCGATGCGGATTCCCTCTTAATAGTACGGATTTCCTACGACCAAAGAAATAAACGCGTCGGAAACTCTGTCTTTGATCTTTTCCGTCCGGAGGGAATGCCTAACCGTCTTGCGCCAAACAAGGTGTACCTGAGCAAACTTGGGCGCATGATTAGTCCCAAGGTGCCTTGTCATCATCACCAAAACCCTAAGGCGGGAAATGCCCTAACAAAGGCGTTACTCTGTTTTCATTAACTTAATACCCTAGATGCATGCTGGATAGCGGTCGATGGGTGGAGTAATAGTAGTAGATGCAGGCAGGAGTCGGTCTACTTGTCTCAGACATGATGCCTATATACATGATCATTGCCTTGAATATCGTCATAACTATGCGTTTTTCTATCAATTGCTCAACAGTAATGTGTTTACCCACCGTATGCGATGTGTTCGAGAGAGAAGCCTCTAGTGAAAAGTATGGCCCCCGGGTCTACTTTTATCATATATAAAATCCAAAAATATCTTGCTGTAATTTTATTTCTTTTATTTTGTTTTGGAATTTATTTTTCTATCTATCACTATCAGAATTAATCCTTGCAAGTAACCGCCAAGGGGATTGACAACCCTCTTGTTTGCGTTGGGTTCAAGTATTTGCTTTTGTGTGTGTAGGTGCTGCTAACGAGGTTCTTTGTGGTTCTCCTACTGGATTGATAACCTTGGTTCTTAACTGAGTGAAATACTTATCTCTACTGTACTGCATCATCCTCTCCTCTTTGGGGAAATCCCAACGCAGTTCACAAGTAGCAGGAAGAATTTCTGGCGCCGTTGCCGGGGAGACATCAGCAAAACCTATCAAGTACCTTCGCATAAACTATCATCTACTTGCTCTTATTTTCATTTGCCTTTTTATTTGCATTTGCTCTCATTTTCATCTTCCCCAATTCTAAAACAAAATTTACAAAAAACACAAAAATATTTTTATTTGCTCGTTTGTTTGCTTGTGTTGCCATGTGCTTCCTATTTGCTTGCATCTTTGCTTGCTAAAAAACTATTGATATGGATCCTCATCCACTTGCTAATCTGTTCAAAAAATCCAGTTATGATGAACCAATTGCTAGTGAGTTGAGTGCACTAGATTATCTTTATGAAGTTTTGCTTGAAAATCGTGAATCTGAAAATTGTTATGAAGAAATTTATAAAGTGATTCATGATAGTTCCTTGAATGAAAAGCATGATTGCAATGATTTTATTATAAATTATATTAATGCCAATTGTGTTAATGATATGCAAAACTACAAGCTTGGGATGATGATTTTGTTATATCCACTACTTATTGTAATGATCATGATTAGGGTGATACTTCTTATGATCTTGAAAATTTATTTGAGCCTCATGATGAATATGATATTGAAAATAATGTTTGCAATAATATTGAAAGTGGGTTTGGAAGAGTGTCAACTTTAAGTAAAAATAATCCCACATATTTGGAGAGTGTTCAATCATATGAAATTTTTGATGAAAGTGGGTTTGGAGAGGTCATGACTTTAGTTGATGTTAATCCCACTATTTTGGAAGATTATAAATTTTTTATGCATGTGGACCATATAGAGAATATGTTATATGATGGTTATATTGTTGAATTTGAATATGATCCTATATTTAATTATTATGAGAGAGAAAAATATGGTTATAGAAATCTTCATGTCACTAAATTACCTCTCTTTGTGTTGAAATTATTAATGCTTCATTCTTCCTATTTGCATATGCTTGATATTGGTTGTCTTGATAATTTGTTTTACTATAAAATGCCTATGCATAGAAAGTATGTTAGACTTAAATATGTTTTTCATATGCTTCATGATGCTCTCTTTGTGTTTCAATTATTATCTTTCATGAGAGCATCATTGAAATCTCAAGCCTATCTTAATGGCTATAAAGAAAGAGCTTGTTGGGAGGCAATCCAATATGTATCTTAAATTTTTGCTTTGTTTTCTGCTTGTGTATTTACACAATTGTAGCCTCTGTTATGATTGTGATTTTTATCTTTTAATTAGTGTTTGTGCCAAGTAATGCCTTTTGGATGATTTGGATGATAGTATAATTGATACTGCTTGGAAAACAGAAAGTTTTGCGCCCAGTATTTGATTTTTGGTTCTGTATTGGAGCGTCAGAAAAATCTGAAATTTTTACACAGTATTGGTATATGAATTTTTTACATTCTACTATTTTTTCAGAATTTTTGGAGTTACATAAGTATGGTTTTTAAATAGATCTTTACAGACTGTTCTGTTTTAGACAGATTCTGTTTTTGTTGCATAGTTTGCTTATTTTGATGAATCTATGGATCATATCGGGGGTATGAGTCATGGGGAAGTTGGAGTACAGTAGCATTATGCCAATATTAAATATGAATCAATTTATAACAGTACCTAAAGTTTAAGATTTATTTGTTATACTAACGGATCTCACGAGGTTTCTGTTGAGTTTTGTGTGCTGAAGTTTCCAAGTTTTGGGTGAGACCACGATGTATGAAGGAATAAGGAGTGGCAAGACCCTAAGCTTGAGGATGCCCCAGATGGCATCCCCTCTTTCGTCTACAATCTATCGGTATATCACTTGGAGCTATATTTTTATTCATCACATGGTATGTGTTTTACTTGGAGCGTCTTGTGCTATAGTTTTCTTTTCTTTGTTTGCTTTTTAGTTTGCCATAATCATCTTTGCTGAACACACCTTTTTGAGAGGGACACACATTATTCGTGATTTGTTAGAATACTCTATGTGCTTCACTTATATCTTTTGAGATAGGCAGTTGTTCTAGTGCTTCACTTATATCTTTTAGAGCACGGCAGTGGTTATATTTTAAAGAAATAGTAGCACTCTCATGCTTCACTTATATCTTTTTGAGAATCTAATAATTAGCAATGGTAATATGCATGGGTTATGAATTTGATCCTAATATGATAGGTATTCAAGAGGGATATAATAAAAACTTTCATATAGATCACTGAATATGATAAGTTTGATTACTTGCAATAGTTTTGCGATATTAAGATGGTAATATGTGGCAGGTACTAGTGAATGATTGTGGTTTAGTAAGAATATTGGTGTTAAGGTTTGTGATTCCCGAAGCATGCACGTATAGTCCTTAGTGTGATGAAGTTGGAGCATGATTTATTATTGATTGTCTACCTTATGAGTGGCGGTCGGGGACGAGCGATGGTCTTTTCCTACCAATCTATCCCCCTAGGGGCATGCGTAGTAGTATTTTGCTTCGAGGGCTAATAGACTTTTGCAATAAGTATGTGAGTTCTTTATGACTAATGTGAGTCATGGATTATACGCACTCTCACCCTTCCGCAATTTGCTAGCCTCTTCGGTACTGTGCATTGTCCTTTCTCACCTCGAGAGTCGGTGCAAACTTCATCGGTGCATTCAAACCCCGTGATATGATACGTTCTATCACACATAAGTCTCTTTATATCTTCCTCAAAACAACCACCATACCTACCTATTATGGCATTTCCATAGCCATTCCGAGATATATTGCCATGCAACTTCCACCGTTCTTTTTATATGACACACATCATCATTGTCATACTGCTTTGCATGATCATATAGTTGACATAGTATGTGTGGCTCAGCCACCGTTCATCATTTTTATACATGTTATGCTAGTATCATTGCACATCCTGGTACACTGCCAGAGGCATTCATATAGAGTCATATTTGTTCTAGTATCGAGTTGTAATATTGAGTTGTAAGTAAATAAAAGTGTGATGATCATCATTATTAGAGTATTGTCCCAGTGAGGAAAGGATGATGGAGACTGTGATTCCCCCACAAGTCGGGATGAGGCTCCGGACGAAAAAAAAAGAGAGGCCAAAAAGTGCCCAGCAAAAAAAAAAGAAAAAAAATGAGAGAAAAAGAGAGAAGGGGCAATGTTACTATCCTTTTCCACACTTGTGCTTCAGAGTAGCACCACGTTTTTCATATAAAGAGTTTCCTGAGTTGTCACTTTCATATACTAGTGAGAATTTTTCATTATAGAACTTGGCTTGTATATTCCGATGATGGGCTTCCTCAAATGCCCGAGGTCTTCATGAGCAAGCAAGTTGGATGCACACCCACTTAGTTTTTTTTGAGCTTTCATACACTTCTAGCTCCTGGTGCATCCGTTGCATGGCAATCCCTACTCCTCGCATTGACATCAATTGATGGGCATCTCCATAGCCCGTTGATTAGCCGCGTCGATGTGAGACTATCTTCTTTTTTGACTTCCCCTTATTAATCTCTATCATCATTCTATTCCACCCATAGTGCTATGTCCATGACTCGCGCTCATGTCTTGCGTGAGGGTTGAAAAAGCTGAAGCGCGTTAAAAAGTATGAACCAATTGCTCGGCTTGTCATCGGGATAGTGCATGATTAATACTTTGTGTTAGGAAGACTAAGCATGATGGGCTATATGATTTTGTAGGGATAGCATTCTTTAACATTTTTATTTTGGAAATCATGATTGTTTGTTGATATGCCTGAGTATTGATGTCTTTATATCAAATTATAGACTATTGCTTTGAATCACTCGTTTCTTAATATTCATACCGTAAAAGAAGAGATTACATGATAAACATGTTAGGTAGTATTCTACATCAAAAATTCTATTTTTATCATTTACCTACTCGAGGATGAGCAAAAATTAAGCTTGGGGATGCTTGATACGTGTCCAACGTATCTATAATTTCTGATTGTTCCATGCTATTATAGTATCAATCTTGGATGTTTTATATGTAATCATATATTATTTTTTGGGACTAACCTATTAACCTAGTGCCCAGTGCCAGTTGCTGTTTTTTGCCTGTTTTTGGCTTTTCAGAAAATCAATATCAAACGGAGTCCAAACGGAGAAAAAACTTTGGATTAATTTTTTCTGAACCAGGAGAGACTCTAGAAGGTTCGGAGAAGACCATACGAGCCACGAGGGAGCGACAAGCTCGGGAGGCGCGCCCCCAGGCTTGTGGGCCCCTCGTAGCACATCTTGACCTAATTCCGCCGCTATAAATTTTCAAATATTCCCCGTATACCAAAGAGCAACATAGAATAACTTTTCTGCCGCCGCAAGCCTCTGTTCTTCCACGATTCCATCTGGAGACCTTCTCCGGTACTCTGCTGGAGGGGGAATCGATTGCTACTTATAGACTGCGTTGGTATTTCCCCGAAGAGGAGAGGATGATCCAGTATAGTAGAGATAAGTATTTCCCTCAGTTAAGAACCAAAGTTATCAATCAAGTAGGAGAACCAAGCAAAATCCCATTAAACGCACCAGCACACACAAAAGCAAACACTTGCACCCAACGCAAATAAGAGGGTTGTCAATCCTCTTAGCGGTTATTTGCAAGGATTAATTCTGATAGTGATAGATAGATAAACTAAAATACTAAGTAAAATAAAAGTAAATAAATTGCAGCAAGGTATTTTTGATTTTAATATATGATAAAAATAGACCCAGGGGCCATAGTTTTCACTAGAGACTTCTCTCTCGAACACATAGCATAAGGTGGGTAAACAAATTACTGTTGGGCAATTGATAGAAAAGCAAATAATTATGACAGATTCATGACAATGATCATGTATATAGGCATCACATCCGAGACAAGTAGACCGACTCCTGCCTGCGTCTACTACTATTACTCCACCCATCGACCGCTATCCAGCATGCATCTAGGGTATTAAGTATGAAACAGAGTAACATCTTAAGCAAGATGACATGATGTAGACAAAGTAAACTCAAACAATATGATTAAACCCCATCTTTTTATCCTTAATGTCAACAATACAAATACATGTCATGTCCCTTTCTGTCACTGGGATTGAGCACCGCAAGATTGAACCCATCACAAAGCACCTCTCCCATTGCAAGATAAACCAATCTAGTTGGCCAAACCAAATCGATAGATCGGAGAGAAATACAAAGCTATAATAATCATGCATAAAAGAGTTAAGAGAAGACTCAAATATTTCTCATGAATAATCTGATCATAAACTCACAATTTATCGGATCCCAACAAACACACCACAAAAGAAGATTACATCGGATAGAACTCCAAGAACATCGAGGAGAACATGGTAATGAAGATCAAAGAGAGAGAAGAAGCCATCTAGCTACTAGCTATGGACCCGTAGGTCTGTGGTAAACTACTCACACATCATCAGAAGGGCAGCAATGTTGATGAAGAAGCCCTCCGTGATCGATTCCCCCTCTGGCAGAGTACCGGAAAATGCCTCCAGATGGGATCGCGGAAGAATAGAGGCTTGCGGCGGCGGAAAGGTTTTCTCTTCTGTCCCCCTGGTATATTGGGAATATTTGGAAATTTATAGCACTGAAATTAGGTCAGGAGGGGCTACGAGGGGCCCACAAGCCTGGGAGCGCGCCTACCCCCCTGGGCGAGCCCTCCAGGCTTGTCGCCTCCTCGTGGCTCTTCTGGTCTTCTCCCGAAGCTTCGTGGGTCTTTTCTGATTCAGAAAAAATTAATCCAAAGTTTTTTTCTCGTTTGGACTCTTTTTGATAATAATTTTCTGAAAAGGCAAAAAACAAGCAAAAAACAGTAACTGGCACTGGGCACTGGGTTAATAGGTTAGTCCCAAAAAATGATATATAATAGCATATAATTGCATATAAAACATCCAAGATTGATACTATAATAGCATGGAATAATCAAAAATTATAGATACGTTGGAGACGTATCATCGATCACGGAGGCCTTCTACATCAACCTTGCTACCCTTTCGATGATGTGTGAGTAGTTTACCACAGACCTATGGGTCCATAGCTAGTAGCTAGATGGCTTCTTCTCTCTCTTTGATCTTCAATACAATGTTCTCCTCGATCTCCTTGGAGTTCTATTCGATGTAATCTTCTTTTGCGGTGTGTTTGTTAGGATCCGATGAATTGTGGGTTTATGATCAGATTATTCATGAGAAATATTTGAGTCTTTTCTGAACTTATTTATGCATGATTGTTATACCTTTGTATTTCTCTCCGATCTATCCGTTTGGTTTGGCCAACTGGATTGATTTATCTTACAGTGGGAGAGGTGCTTTGTGATGGGTTCAATCTTGCGGTGTTCTATATCGCAGTGACAGAAAGTGACAAGACACGTATTTGTATTATTGCCATTAAGGATAAAAAGATGGGGTTTAATCATATTATTTGAGTTTACTTTGTCTACATCATGTCATCTTGCTTAAGGCGTTACTCTGTTTTCATTAATTTAATACCCTAGATGCATGCTGGATAGCGGTCGATGGGTGGAGTAATAGTAGTAGATGCAGGCAGGAGTCGGTCTACTTGTCTCGAACGTGATGCCTATATACATGATCATTGCCTTGAATATCGTCATAACTATGCACTTTTCTATCAATTGCCCAACAGTAATTTGTTTACCCACCGTATGCTATGTGTTCGAGAGAGAAGCCTCTAGTGAAAACTATGGCCCCCGGGTCTACTTTTATCATATATAAAATCAAAAAATACCTTGTTGTAATTTTATTTCTTTTATTTTGTTTTGCAATTTACTTTTCTATCTATCACTATCAGAATTAATCCTTGCAAGTAACCGCCAAGGGGATTGACAACCCTCTTGTTTGCGTTGGGTGCAAGTATTTGCTTTTGTGTGTGTAGGTGCTGCTAACGAGGTTCTGTGTGGTTCTCCTACTGGATTGATAACCTTGGTTCTTAACTGAGGAAAATACTTATCTCTACTGTACTGCATCATCCTCTCCTCTTCGGGGACATCTGAACGCAGTTCACAAGTAGCAATCTGCGGTCCGCGCGCTGGATCCACGCGATGGCGCGTCCATGGCGACGCAGTGGAGATGCCTGGCCGCGCGCCCGTCCAGCACCTGGTGCGCGCGCGCACTTGGCCGCACGTTGGAACCGCTGGGCGCGATCACCGCAGCGTGGAGGCCCAGGGGCGGCGCGAACACGCACGTCGCCGTCGTGGGGTGCCGCTGGGGGACGTGGGCTCCCTCGGCTGGCGGCCTCTGGCTAGGAGCGGCCGGATCTGACGGGCCTCACCGGCCGGATCTGGCGCTATGGCGGCCGGAGGCCCGGAGGTGGCTCAGCCGGCGACTGTTTGCAAGCGGATTGCATGGAGGCTCCTTGTCGGGATGGTGGTCTGGGGTGGCGTGGTCTGGGCAGTGCCTCCGGGATGCTCTAGGCTTGCGCTTCCGGTGGTGCTCTGGCTAGTTTTGTGCAGTGCAGCAAGTGGCATCCGATGTTCCGGTCTGGTGGTGGTGTGTTGGAAACGTCGTCCCGGCATAGGTGTTCGGTTCCCTGACGAAAGTCATACTCGACTACGGTTTGGGCGGATGGCGAATGATGCCTTCGGCTGTGATTTTCCTTATTGAGGCGAAATCGAGGGGATCCGACACCTCTCCCTGCTCCATGTTCTTGTCTCCCGGTGAAAACCGTATGTAATGGTGGCGCCAGTGGCGTCATTACTTTGTTGGAAGCATTGCCTTGGAGTCAAGTCTGGTGTGAGGAGCACTTGGTCAGTGATGGTGTGGTGGATCTGGAGCGGGCAGCGTTTCGGTGAGCTTGGAGCGTTTCGTGGTGCATCTGTTTGCGGCTGGTCGTTCGGCCGACGGTGAGAGCAGCAAGAGCAACCTTCGCATACAAGTAGCGTCAGGCGAGCTATGTCTGCTTGCCTCGTGGGATCGGAGCGGCATATGTCTCACTCTTTCGGACATATCGTTCCTCTCCGGTGCCCTCGATGTTTGCAGATATGCTCGTGGCATCTCGGTATAACTCGACGGTTGTCGGTGTGCACTTTGGTAGCAGCGAAGGCGCTCGAGTGCCTGCCCGGGTATGTTGTGGGGTTTTGGCTTTCCGGCGCTTTGTATGTGTTGTGATGCTTTAGACCTAGTCTAGCTAGGCGTTGCTTGGTTTTTGCCCGGTTTTCCTCAATAAACCGAGCAGTCCTATTTTTCTTTCTTCTTTTTTAGCACTCGCCTTTATGTGGTGCATTCCTCCTTTGGGGGTGTTCTTGTAATACCTCTTTCTGATCAACGAATTTGGCAGTCCTCCTATCAACGTTAAAAAAAATCAGATTTTTTTGTGACAGACATTATTGAATATTTCACCTGTGTGCAAAGTTTCATGGTGGAGTGACATTTATGGAGGTTTGCAGAGGGAAAAAAAATCAATGCTCCAAAATATTTTGTTGCCCAAGGCTTTGGGGAATGGTTTTCATCATGAAGCTTTCGACGCATGTGAAACATTCAACAATGTTTTCTAACTTCTTTACATTTTACTCTGCTAAAGTTGGGGCAATTGCTTGCACAAGGCGTAGACTAGGAATTTCCGATGTGCTGCTGCGCACGTCATATTGGAACCGATGGGCTTGGTTGGTGTTTCGCTGGGGCCTTGAATAGTCCAATGGTAGACTTCTAAAAAAAGGAATAGTCCAATGGTAGAAGACCGGTACGTACTGCTACCATAGGAAGATAAGAGCATCTACAGCCGGACGCCCGGTACCCGCGTCAAACGTCTGGGCGGACGGCCCGGGCACTGACTAGTCACGAAAATTCGATCCAGACGAGCGTCTTAAACGGGTCTCAAACACCCGGGCTGATCATCACCGCTCATATCCAGCCCAAATATGGGGCGGATAGAGGGGTGTCCGAGTGCGCCTGGCGCGTCCGCCACGTCGGACTGACGCTGGAGTCCCACACGAAAACAGTCCGAAACCCGGCGGTCCGAAGCTCGTCTCTTCTGTCGGACCGATGTCGCCCCGTGGCGCCGCTCCGGCGGGCCGCGTAGTGCCTAGCCCGGCTATTTAAGCCGGCTGCCGGAACCGAAACCCTACCCCTTCACATTTTTCTCCTCCCGTTCGCCGCCGCCGCCACTTTCCACTCCCCGTCCGCCACCACTAGTAGCCATGCTGTGAGGGCCCCGGCTCAATCGTGCACTAATCATACACACAAATGCACACGATCAAGCCTAAGGACTCACGGGAAGATATCACAACACAACTCTAAACACAAATAAAAGCATACAAGCTTTATATTACAAGCCAGGGCCTCGAGGGCTCGAATACATAAGCTTGAGCAAACAAGCAACAGCGAAAGCGTTAGATATCTGAGTACAGATATAAAAGTAAAATAGAAAGGCCTTAAATAGGCGGGACAAAACAAAACACGGATCGAAAAGGCGCATGCCTCCTGCCTGGGGGCCTCCTAACTACTCCTGGTCGGCTGGCTCAATCCAGTAGTACTGGCCGTCGGGACCCTGCTGGTAGTAAGCTCCTGCGGTGGCGTCTGGCTCCTGGACTCCATCGTCTGGTTTCATCAAGTGGATATGGGAAAAGGGGAAGCAGAGCAACCGTGAGTACTCATCCAAAGTACTCGCAAGACTTACATCAAAGCTACTCTATTTATGCACTGGTATCAAGTGAAGAGGCTGTATCTGTGGACTATATAGCAGAAATGCCAGAATAGAGGGGGAAGACCTAGTCCTATCGAAGACTAGCATCTTCAGTGTCTTGCAGCATTAGAAGAGTGCAGATTAGTATATAAGTAGCAAACATGTTGTATAATAGTATCGCCCTGAGATCCTTCCTCGACTCCCTGCGAGAAAGCGATCCCGAGAGCAGTATTAACAGTTTAATATGTAACATCATCAATTTGTAGTTGTCATGGATCCGGATACAACTCTGAGCGTCCTGTTACCGTGGACACGGCTATTCGAATAGATAATCTTCCCTGCAGGGGTGCACTACTGTTACCCAACACGCTCGATTAACTCCGGCCGCACACCCTTGTTCCTGGTGATGTCCGGCCTCGGCTGATCGGCACACCGCAGCCATACCTAGAGCTCAGCAGAGAGGTCCCCGCCGGTCTACATCCTAAGTGCTCAGGGGTCTTGGGCCCATCGCCCTTTGTACTCCGGGTCATTGTGTGCAGGGTTAGATCCAGGCACCACCTCTGTCATGGATGGCGCCGATCCTGCCGTGCCACAATGCTGAACTGGACGTCTGACAAGGCTTTCGGCTGAAACATACGGCGTAGAGGCCCCCATAAACCATTATCCCACGTGGTGGTAGTGCGTATAGGGCACGACGACCCACTCAGATCAAATACCCAGTTCCGTTAGGCGTATTTAGTAACTCGCAGAGACGATCAGACAAATTGTCGCTCCGACTTGGTATCACTCGCGGGCACTGTTGGTGCTTGCCCGTCTTCTCTCGCGGGCACCCTTGGGGCCAGCCCGACTTTACATTTCCCTGCGGGTACCTCTCGAGGTGGACCCGCCTGCGATAAAGGCCAAAGTAACTGTGTGTCCAAGTATCGAGAGGGAATCCGAGGAATCACCCTCGCTTGACTCCCACTCGAGGAGTTACCGACGGAAGCTTTATCGGAAGTGATGAAGGAGGAATCACCCTCGGCAACTCACCACCGTATAGCTATTCTACAGGGTCATCATCGGAGTGAGGTACGAGGTATCACCCTCGGCACTCGATGTCAACTCTGTAGAGTCGAGCAACTTAGGGGGGTGTGTGGTGTTGTGCTGTTCTCAGCCCGGTCGATTGCATTGATCGGGGCACAGCTACTAAAGCGGAGCAACTACAGCAAGGGAGAGGGGTCTCAGATGGTTTTTCATCCAACCTATACTAAGCAGTTTGGATAATAGGCAGGTAACAAATGACAGTTACAATGAACAGGCTATGCATCAGAATAGGATAAAGCAATAGCAGCGGTAAATTCTAATGCAAGCAGGAGGGAGAAAGAATAGGCGATATCGGTATGCGTCAAGGGGGGTTGCTTGCCTGGAAGCTCTGCAGGCAAAAAGGTAATCTTCGGTAGCAGCTGCTCACTGGATCATCAGCGGTCTCGGAGTCTACCGGAGAGAAAGGGGGAGGGGAAACAAATAAATACAAAATATATAACTGCAATCAAAAATGCAGGGCAAACCTAAACGACATGCAGAGGTGATATTCTGCCTATCTAAATGATTTAGTTCATTTAGGAATTTATTTGGATTTATTTAATTAAAGTTGAGCACTATTTATTTATCGAAATCAGTCAAAAACTTCCATGTTCATCTAGCTAGGAGTGTTGGACGGGTGTTTTGATTACATATTTAGAATCTTCATATTTTTCGGATCATTTTTCATATATAAATTATTTTAATCCGAGTTACGGTTTATTTTCTATTAATTTCTGAAGTTTAAATCATTTTCTGGAATTATCTAAATTAACAGAATTGCCTAATATGGAATATGACGTCAGGGTGACGCAGGCATGACGTCAGCGGTCGGCTGACCAGCTGACTGGTCAAACCAGACAGGTGGGACCCACTTGTCAGCCACAGAGGGGTTTAACAGTGGGTTAATTTAATCTAACAGAAGTTTTAGCTAGTGGGCCCGGCCTGTCAGTGTCTAGATTAGGTTAATTAATTTAGTTTAATTAGAAAACAGTTAATTTGGTTAATTAACCGAAATGGGCCCACATGTCAGCCTCATTAGGGAACAGTAACCCGGCGTTGACCGGTCAACGAAGTCAACAATGGCCAGGGGCCCACTGGCAGTGTCCGTGGGCGGGCCCCACGCCGGTGCCACGTCGGAGTCGCCGGAACTGGCTCCGGTGAGCCCCAGCCGCGACGGCGATCGCCGGAGAGCGTCGGGTTTCGCGTACGTTCCACCGTTTCGCGCGTTTTTCGGCTCAATCGAACGAGCAGCTCCTTCCGCGTCGATCTAGCGCGGCCCCAGGTGCGGGGGTGGCCGGAGACGAGCTGTGCGACGGCGGCGGCGGCGGGTTTCGGCGAGTACGGGATCGGCGATGCGCAGTGATAGCGGCGAAACGGAGGGCACTGGCCGCACCGTAGAGGTGGGCAGAGCACAACGACGTGCTCAGATGGTAGCGACGGCGACGGTACCGACTGCAGCGAGCTGTGTGGCGGAGCAAAGTCCGGCAATGGCGACGGCGACGCGCGCGAGCACCAAAAGAGCTCGGGGAAGAGAATGGAGAGAGGCGGTGGCTCACCGAGAGGCTACGTAAAGCCGGCGTGAGCTTAGAAGCGCAGAGGACGCCGGAGTTGCCGGAGATCGCCGGCGACAGAAGATCGGCGCCGAGCTCGATTCGGTCAATGCCGTGACCTCGGGCTCGAACGCGGGGTCGGGGAAGGAGGAGGAGACGTCGGCGAAGCTGATGATCCGGTCGGGGAGACGAGGAGGACGCGGTGGCCAGAGAATCAACGGGGTGCGGCGGCGCCCGATCAGGACAGAGAGGGGATCGAGCGAGCCGTGCGAGGGAGAGGGGAGAAATGGCGAGGCGGGCGGCTAGGGGAGATGGACGAGGCGAGGCTTATCCCCTCGCCCCACCAGCTCCATCGCCGTGGCAGCCGGCGAACGGCGTCGCGCGCGCGCCGGATAAGGGCGAGGCGACACGGCGGGAGAAGGACGAAGGGGCAGGTGGGAGTGGGCTGGGCCGCGCCCGGTGAACAGGTAAGTGGGCCGCCCCTTTTTTCTTTTTCTTTCTGCTTTTCTGTTTTTTTCTTTTAGTACCTCTGTTTTGTAAATATTTAGGCCACCAAATTAGTTTTATAAAATATGAGACTTGCCCACACAAATACAGTGTAATATTTAGTACTGCCAGAAACTGGTTAGGTGAAAATATGATTTCATTTGAATTTTATATAATTGAAAGGGGATTAATTAGTGCTGTTTGCTTCTGTTTTATGTTAACAGAGTCATTTAATTATTTTTGGTGATGTTGTTTTCCTGAAAATAATTAGCTATGAATTATTTGCTATCTAATGAACATTTTTAATTCTGATTTGAACAACTTTTATATTTCACTTAAAATTTGAATTGAAATTGGAATTGGAATTTGAAATGAGATATGATCCTAATGATGATTATGCACTGTTAAACCTGCTGACATGGCACTGTCAAAAGGTGATTACTGTGGACAGTTACATGGGGTGTTACACATGCCCCCATGCCGCCGGGTAAGGAGCTACCCTTTCTAACGCCGGAGCGCCGGCTGCAGCTCCTTGAGCAGATCCGGGCAAGGCGCGAACCGCGAAGCCCGGATCGCCGCGGGGCTACCTCCGGATGGGGTGGATCCGGAGGAGGGGGGTGAGGAGGAGGAGCCGGAGGAGGATGTGGGGGACGCTGGGGACGCGGATCTGCAGGCGGAGCAGCAGGCCATTCTCGATTCCCTCCGCTCGGAGTCGGATGCGGAGGTCAGACGCCATCGTCGGCAGGAGATGGAGGCGGAGCACGCCGCGGAGGAGGAGATGCTCGCCTACATGGATGAGGTCGAGGAGGAGGAGGAGGTACCGGAGCCCTCCTACGCGCCCGTCCACCCGGCACCGACGTCGTGGACATCTCCGACGACGAAGCTTAGCTAGGATAGTACGTACTATGTAGTACGTAAGATTTCTTTTGCATGCTTTGTATGGATCTAGGGGATGAAATATGAGAGACTCAGATGCAGAGTGGCAAATTTGAGACGTGACCGGTCACTGTCCGCGGACGCGCCCGGTCGCGTCCGCGGGCGTTCGAGGGGTCGGATTTGCGAAGTTCGGGCTGCAGATGCTCTAAAACTTCTTTTTCGCGAGATAGTTGAAAGATAAAACTTACTCCCTCCCATCTTATCCATTTCTAGGACAAGTATTTCCGGACGGAGGGAGTACAAGCGACGTAGGCATGATGAGTCGCTTTGCAAGGCACTGGTCGATGTCGCCATGCCAGTGTGCTCCTGGGAACGTGGAGAATGTACAGTACGTTCCTACATAAATACTCCAAGCCACGAGTACATTTTGGAAAGATAAAACTTACAAGCGACGTAGTGCATGATTAGCGGCTAATGATGCAAGCCAACCGCCAAGATCGGCAGCTGGTGAGCGAAAGAAGCCACGAGGACCGAATACGGCGGTCGAGCTCGTGCAGGCACATGTCCTGGCGTCCGGCGTCTTGCAGGCGGCGAGCCCGGCCACCGGCCGGTCGTTGGCGAACCGAACGATGCCAGGGCAGCGTCGGGCGAGACGGATGCCACGGAAACGAGACGCACGGGTGGACTCCGACAAATCAACCAACGCGGCCATTGTCATGGCATTTCTTCCCCTTGGAGTTTCTGCCATGAGTGAGACTGAAGCGCTGTCTTTTCTTCCTCTCACGGCGAAGCTATCCGCACATGACTTTGCGCGCCCGGCGAATGGATTGATGGTTCTCCCGTGCACTCCGCGTCCACTCACCATATGGTTACTGGTCAGGGGTCAGAGCAGCTGCGATCAACAGCGAGGTAAATTAAATTTATCGATCAACTGGGCCACATCCACATGCACGCCGCACCGCACGTTGCTGAGACTTCTTCCCGTTCCCAACTTGCCATGGCAGCAGGTGGGCAGTTATGTCCCGGAAAGGGCGATCCCCAGCTGAGGCCTACATCGGTTGATCGTTTCTTCCAAGCAGAGCAGTGGTTGATCGTGCGCTCGATGGTTCAATTAGCGACGAGAATAGTCGTCTACTAGTTGATGCCTCCATGTTAACCACATCCGGGCGCGGCAACCATAACTTGAGATATCCTCAAGTTGAGGCATTAATTTCATGTATTCAAGGCTGCAAGCTTGATGCTGAATTATTGAAAGGAGAACGTGTCAAATATTGAATTGGCATGGCATGACGGGAGAATCTTCAATTCTTGCCACAGTTTTTTTTTTTTTTTTCCCGCGAGCAAGATACTTGATTTTTGTTGGTTTCGTTTTCAATGAAAAAGGTGTGGCCCATGTTTTTTTTTGTACGAGAAGGCAGGAGCACTGCCCATTTCATTAAGATAGAGAAAAGGGCCCCTGTATCATTGGAAAACTTGAATTCTGTTATGTGACTTGTCCGCGAGATGATATGCCAACTCTGTAATTAAGTTTCTTTGGAGCTCGTTAAAATATCATGCACGTTGCGAACTGAGATTCTTGTGGTGGAACAAGTCCACCAGGGTTCAAGTCCTAGAATAGTCGTCAACTAGTCGATGCCTCCATGTTAACCACATCCGGGGGCAACACCCAGAACTTGATATCTACAAGTTGAGGCATTAATTTCATGTATTCAAGGCTGCAAGCTTGATGCAGAATTATTGAAGGGAGAACGGGTCAAATCACAAATTCGGGGTGACGGGGGAATATTCTATTCTTGCCATTAGATACTTTTCTTTTTGCGAGCAAGATACTTGATTTTTGTTGGTTTCGTTTTCAATGAAAATGGAGTAGGGGGTGTAGCCCTGGTCATTGAAAAACTTGAATTCTGCTATGTGACTTGTCCACGCGAGATGATATGTCAACTATGTAAGGTTCTTGGAGCTCGTGAAGGTATCCTGCATGTCTTTTTTTTTGTTAGAATAAGTTTTGGATGTGTTTATGGCGTTATACTTATATTTTATATTATTAGAGAGTTAGATAGAGTCAAACACAAGATTCAAAGGAAACGATACATGCGTCCGTGATAGGGGTAAACATATCATGTTTTTTTTGTTAGAATTGGTGTCAGATATGTTAATCGTGTTGGATATACATGCATATGTGGTTGGTCAGAGCTCATCGGAGGGGGTACTTTCTTTGATCTGTGTCAGCCTTGATATTTCGGGCATGGCTTTTCATGAGCAGTAGATATAGTTTTTTCCTTAAAAAAGTAATGTTATTCTTGGCTTTTGCATTCTAGGACGTAGGAGATATGCCATAGAGGCAATAATAAATGTTATTGTTTATCTCCATGTTCATAATTATGTTTATGTTCCATGCTATAACCGCTATGGTTCTCGAGTCTGCAATAACCACAAGGCTCGGAGGAAGACTCATATGCACATGTGAAATAATAAACGGTAATATGTATTTCTAGTCTGGCCTCTAAGACTAGCTCAAGTGTTGCATGATGCTTCTGTTTTCCTGATCATGGGCATGACTATGCCGGCAACTTTGAGGGCACAATGTTAGGAGAACACTTGTGTTGAATCGACCCGATTGATGTTATGCCATGAGATACATTCGTCACAAGTTAATGGTTAATAACACAAAGAAAGTTTACGTTTGCATAATTCCTCAGACCATGAGAGTATCGAGTTTCTTCATGCTTGATTCATGAACTTTGGGGTTTGTTAAACGTCATCCGTAACTGGGTGGCTATTACGGCGGCTTACAGGTTCATGGGAAAGTATGTCAAGTAACTTGATAGCTCAAGATTGAGATTTGATCCTCCGATGATGGAGAGATATCTCTGGGCCCTCTCGGTGTTATGGTATCCACCATCGTCTGCCCAGACACATTGTGATTTGATCACAGGGATGCCGGAACACGGAAACGAGAAAAGAGAACAAAACTGGTAACGAGGTAACTGGCATAGTGGACAAGTTGGTGATCCACGGGGATGCCGATGATTCTCACCTCGGGTGTTTGTAACATATCGCGAAGCAACAGGAATAGCACACGGCAACTGAAGGTTCACTCGAATATTCATTCGTGTGGGTATAGGGGTCAATATGGGTGTCCACGGCTCCGATGTTGATCATTGATCGGAAAGAGTTCCGGTCATGTCTATACTTCACCGAACCTATAGGGTCACACGCTTAAGGATCATCTATCTGCTGAATACTAGACAGGGAGTCTGAGAGAAAGTCACCGGAAAAGTTCCGGAGAGAGCGGAAAAGTTCCGGAGAGAGAACACCGAAATAGTTTCAGTAAAACTAAAAAGTTGTTTCAGGGTATACCATTAAGTCAAATTGGTTTCAGCACACGCCTGAAAATTCTTGGATGGTGCGAGAATTGTTCTGGGAACTTCTGGGATTTTTCGGAGAAAAAATCCGGAAATGTTCCGGAGCTGCCGGAACCGCTTTGTTTGCTTTTCGCAGATGAAAATCACTAAACCGAAAAGTTGTTTCGGAGTATACCATTAAGTCAAATTGGTTTCGGCACACGCCTGGAAATCCTTGGAGGGTGCCAGAATTATTCTGAAAACTTCTGGGATTTTTCCGGGATAAAAACCGAAAATGTTCCGGAGCTGCCGGAACCGGTTTGGTTGCTTTTCGCAGATGAAAATCACTAATCCGGAATTGTTTCGGAACGCGTTCAAAATCATTTTAGTGGGTACTGGAATTATTCTAAGACCCACAGAAATATTTTCGGATTTAACGGTCGCGGAATTTTTTTTCGTGAATAGTGAAAGTGTTTTTTGGCTGGCTTCTTGGAGAAGCCACCTTGAGGGCCTTTTGGTATTTCCCCCCTTGGCTTCTTGGAGAAGCCACCCTTGGGCTTGGCCTATAAATAGGGGTGGAGGGGGCTGCCTAAAGACTCACTCTTTCTCAACATACACAAGCCATGCATGATCTGGCCTTCTCTCTCCCTCCCCGCGAAATAGTTTCGTAGAGCCGAAAGGCTGTCTGGGTTCCGGTGGGAACTAGTTCTGAACGGCGAAGCCCTGCCGGATAGATGACACCGTATGTGTGCAACCCCATAGAGAGGTCGTAGGTTCGATCTTTTTGCCCGAGGGGCTGTTCGAGAGTGCCTCCCGAAGGGCTGTCCGAGTGACCGTCCGAGTTTTGAGGGTCCTCCCGAAGGGCTGTCCGCGACACTGTCTGAGGGACTGTCCCACCGCCTCCCGGAGGGCTGTCCGAGGGGCAGATGAGGGAGTACATCCTCGCGGTTGGGAGGTTGTAAAATCCTAGCTGCGGGGATCTGCACCGCCGATCGTCATCGACTCTACTTCCGCTGCGCTACGAGTCGGTAACGAAAAGATCAAACCTTGTATGCAGTCTTCATAGTGGTCCTGGGCTGGTGCGTAGGTCGGAATTTTTTTATTTTCTGCTGCGTTACCCTACATAGGATGCACACGATCATCATTTTATAAAATGCAGTAGATACAACTCTGCTCTATCATACTGGTCCCCACCGGTCCACGGTCGGATACGGTGTCCAGTTTGGGGGTCAGCGTTGGAGATGCCCTTAGATACTTTTCTATTTGCGAGCAGATTTTTGTTGGTTTCGTTTTCAATGAAAATGAAGTAGGGGGTGTGGCCCCTGGTCCTTGAAAACTTGAATTCTGCTATGTGACTTGTCCACGCGAGATGATATGTCAACTATGTAAGGTTCCTTGGAGCTCGCTAAGGCATCTTGTGTCTTTTTTTTTGTTAGAATAAGTTTTGGATATGTTTATGGCGTTATAATTAGATTTGATATTATTAGAGGGTTAGATGTTAGAGTCAAACACACAACTCAAAGGAAACGATACATGCATGCGTCCGTGGTAGGGGTAAACATATCATGTGTTTTTTGTTAGAATTGGTGTCAGATATGTTTATTGTGTTGGGTATATGTGCATATGTGGTTGGTCAGAGCTCTCCGGAGGGGGTACTCTCTTTGATCCGTGTCGGCCTTGATATTTCGGGCATGGCTTTTCGTGAGCAATAGATATAGTTTTAAAAAAGGTTATTATTGGCTTATGCATTATAGGGTGCACACGATCGTCATTTTATGAAATGCAGTAGATACAACTCTGCTCTATCATTCTTTTGGTTTCTCTCTGGCTTTATTCCCGCTTTCGTCTTGTACAGTTTGTTCCCTCTTCTTTTTTTTCATGTGAAAGCGCAGCTCATGTTGTTCCCTGTCTCTGGCAGCTTTACTTACAAGAACAAATAACGTCCTAGTCGGCAAATATTCTTGAAACAAACGATCAATATATGCCATAGAGATATATACGCATATTCTGGCACGCGCTAGTGCCTCGTGGTCCTGTCACATGTGCCAATGTGTCATTCATGTAAACAAGTTGCAATTCATTGGTTCGAGTTTATCACGTTTATCTGTAGTTTTTTTTTTCGCAAAAGAGAGGCCGCATCACGTTTTTCTGTGCAATGAGCAACATATTGTTTTGGTGAGCAAGTTTTTGTTGGTAGTAGCGGGGCTTTTGTTGTCATCTAAAAAAGGCAATTCTTCGATGAATCAATAATAGGCATGTGGTTAGGATTGTGTGGTTGTATTACTAGCTCACCAGGGATCAAATCTCAGGTTTGGCTTCCTACTTGTGTCACATATTGTTTTTCAGTGAGAGGCGACGTTCTCATCGACAACAAGATGTCTGCAGTGACGACTTCATCATGTAGATGTGCAGTGCTTGCTCCAAAAAATCGCCGCATGCACACATTATATGTACACAAGTTAATTTGGGGGACTGTCATTCATTATTTGAGGAGAAAAGAACTGATCAAGATGACGTAAAGGTTGTCCAAGACGGAACACCACCGAGCACATAAAAAGTTCAAAACTAGCTGACGTTAAGATGTTTATTAGTGTAAGACTCAACAAGACCATTTCTTTTTGTGAGGATTGAACAAGGCCATTTCAGGCCATTGACTTTGCTTAGGACAGAATATACTCCACATTTTATGTACTCCCTCTGGTCCTTTTTACTCTGCATATAAGATTTGTCTCAAGTCAAACTTTGTAAAGTTTAACCATATTTATATGGAAAAATATCAACTTCTGCAATACTAAAGTTATACACAATATAAAAATTAAAGTCATGATGCATCTAACGATATTGATTTCGTATTGTGAATGTTCATATTTTTTCCTATAAAGTTGATTAAACTTTATGAAGTTTGGCTTCAATAAATCTTATATGCATAGTAAAAATGACCGGCGGGAGGATTTGTTTTCTCAGTAAATAAACACTCGTTGACTTCGTCATGTGGGTGTGCGTGCTTTCTCCAAAAAATTGGCGCGTATTGTATGTCGTTCGTAAAAAAAAAGGTTTTGTATGTCCACAAGCTAATTAGGAGGATTGTCAATCCGTTATTTGGGGTGAAAAAAGAACTCAAGATGACGTAAAGGTTGTCCAGGACGGAACACCACCGAGCACATCATCAAAACTTCCAAAGACGCTAGCTGCCGTTAAGAGGTCTATTAGTGTATAAGACTAAACAAGACCACTGATTTTGCTTAGGAGAGAATATACCCCACATTTTACGTATTTGTTTTCTTATACTAATATACTACTCCCTCCGTCCCATAATATAAGAATGTTTTCAAGCTAACACAATTTAAAAAATGATCTTATATTATAGGACAGAGTCACGGAGGGAGAGTAAATAAACACTGGTTGAACACCCGTCGTCGCCAAGCTTTGGGCATATAGGCTGTACTGCCTGTACATAAAGTTTTGTCTTCCTGCCTTTCACGGCAAAAAAACGAAACAATCCCGTACGTCGATGGCAGGCACAGTACGTACATCCTCACACTGGCGGGTACTGGTGACTGGCGAGGCCTCCCTGGCAAGTTTCTTTTCAATTCACCAAAACTCGTGGCCACCGACAGACAACACGGGCCATGATCGACGCATGTGCATATGGCCGGAGGACGAAGCTCATGGCCGATCTCGATCGCAACCACCCCAATTGCAGAGTCGTGATACACGACTCGCATTATCCTACTGTTATCGTCTGGTTAGACGCAGAAAAGGACGGATCGTTAGGCTCCAAAACAGTATCCTCCTAAAAAAAGTCTGACAGTTCACGATGAAGCTCCAAAACAGCTTAAATTATGGAGAAAATTATGAAAAGCAACTAAGCAAGGATCTCACGAATCAATGGCGCCCAGTTGCTATCGATCCCTAGTGTCTGCCACTAGTGCGTTCATTCTTCCCCAGGAATCATGGAATCCCCAGCCTTCAGCTGCCCTTTTACGAAAGGAAATGGAAGCAAATCACTTGTACGCAAATAAAAAGAAGAAGAAGAAGAAAACAAACATGTGGTCGTATGTTTTTTTTCCTTTGCGAAAAGGCCTAGGGCCATATATTAAATATTATATGTCCTTACGAATATACCCATATAAAAGGATAAAATTACAATTAAATCATTACAACCGCCGAAGTCTTCTTCTTCCTGCATCCATCGACAGCGCGCCATGAACATCTCTCGATACCTCCTCTGGGCTCCATCTCGGCGGATCAAACTTTTATAAACCCAGGAGCTTGTAGAAGCAAGGACCGAGAAGCCGTAGATGCAGACCAGGAGA
Organism: Thinopyrum obtusiflorum; assembly: GCA_036873465.1. NCBI lineage: Eukaryota > Viridiplantae > Streptophyta > Magnoliopsida > Poales > Poaceae > Thinopyrum > Thinopyrum obtusiflorum. The sequence goes on along the minus strand of JAAAWM010011969.1, from coordinate 81,396 downwards.
CGCTAACCGCGATCTGTGAAGCAAATCGCCGCCTCGAAAAAGAAAACGTTGGTAAGGGCATGTAGAAACTCCGAGGACCATGAACACCGATCGAATCCAGACGGATCCACTGAAAACCTAAACCGAGCGGATCCCGGAAGATCCACCAGAGACAGTACTCTGCATGCCCTCCGCGGGCGATAAGCACACCAACAACATGGGGAAAGGGCGGGGAGAGCATTATTCCTACACTTGGATAGTGTCGCCGCCTCGCCACCCCAAACCAATCACGAAGACTCCCTAAAGAAAACGCGGAAAAAAACATCCAAGTCGTTGCACGACAGGTCCCGGTATGATGACGAGCTCACCGCCATCCAGGACTATGTACCGGCACCCTCTTCTTTGGTGACCTAGCCAGACCGGGCCGCTATTGAAGATTGTTGCGCTGGATCCCTCCGGCCACCGCCGGCCTCCCCAATGTCGTCGTCGAGCACCGCCTGACGCATGTCACTCGAACACAGATCTCATTCATCGTCTCACAGGCGCCATCGAAGCCTCCATAGCGGGCCACCCCTGAATAGGGTCTCCCCATTGGTGCCTGCGGCTAGCGGGCTTTGCCCGGTGATATGCCGAGACAACGGCGAGAGGGAGAAAAGATGGGTAGCGGCTAGGGTTTCCTGGTTGCCAAACGCCTCTCTAAACGAATCATGTGGTTTTGTTATTGTCTCTACTATTAAAGCGGAGTTGGGGGTTGTTCGTTTGTGCTTTCAATCCCCACCCTCCCCTCGATCCCACCTTCCCCATGTCATGATTAACTCAATCAAATCAAATTTTACCAAAATCTCAACTAAATCAAAACTACCCTTGCCTTCCCTTACGCGTACCCAAATCAAATCAAATCTTAATAAAACCTTTACTAAATCAAAACTTTCTTTGCATTTCCCTACACATAGTCGAATCAAATCAATCTTACCAGAATGTAGAATATGATGGATGAAAGATTTTTATCGGGCACGATTGGTGTTGGACCACCGGAATAATTATGCCTCTATTGCAATGCACGAGATATTAGCAGTCTATACTAATATAAAGCGAGTTGCGGAGATCCAACAAATCTCACCCGTTCAACCGCATTTATCAAAAGATATACGTCACACTGGTGTTTAGCGTTAAACCTGTTTAGCACTAAACATGTTTAGCATCCTCCACTAATTAATATCATGCCTGATATCAATGTTAGCATTAACCAAGTAATTACATCCTTCCTAATATTAACATGCAATTTATATCTTGCTTAATATTAATGCACAATACAATTAATATCTTGCCTAATATTAACGTGCATTGCGCGTACACAATTACTAGAAGGGAAACGTTTACATCCGGCCGACCGGCCAGTCTTGCCCGCGCACTCGCTTAGCGGTTGCTGCTAGCAGGCCCACCCATTGCTTTTTCCCATCCCTTATCCTCTCGCTGCTCTTTACAACCACTCATTTGCTTTCCTTCCTCCCGCATCTAGGATTTCCACCCCAAGCACTGATCGACAGTGGCCACCCACCACACCCGGCCACCCATTGCCGGCAGGCGAGGTCGCCGGCGTCGAGTCGGGGGCTGGGACCGCGTGTCAACCGGCCATGATGGACAACCGCTCGCCTGGGGCGACGACCTGGCCGTGCGCCACCACACCCCGTTGCCCTCCAGCGTCGCGTTGCACGCTCCGACGAGGCAACCGGTAACCGGAGAAGACGCGAACCACAGCGAGACGTGTTGCAACCGGCCTCGGCGGAAGCTGGAACCGCGTCGTGGCGTGTTGCAACCGGACGTTCAAAGAGCTGCCACGGGGGCAGGGCGAAGTGCAGCGACGCGCCAACGTTGCTAGAACCGGCCAACTTTTTTGCTGGAACCGGTGACGGGAGGTGCTGCAACTGTGGCAGTAAAATGTTGGAACGAACAGCCGCGACCTCGCCGTTTCTTTTTGCTTCAACCAGCCACTGTTTTTTATGGAACCATCAAGCATTTTTGCTGGAACCAGCGATTTCCATGGATGGGTATGGAAGCATTTTTCTTTGCTTGGATTAGCGAGCAATTTTTTATGCGGCCAGCGAGAATTCTTGCTTCAACCAGCCATCTTTTATGCTGGAACCATCATACATTTTGCTTCAACAGCCGCGACCTCCAACCGTGAAGGCCACCGCGGCGAGTTGCGACGGTCACCTTAGCGAGCCGCGATAGACGCATTGCAAGCGTGGTCGCGGGGGCTACCGGAACCGCGGTCTGGGCGCGGGGGGGGGGGGCCCCCCCCGGGGAGGGAGGAGGTTTGATGCAACTCGGGAGCAAGGGCGGCGATCCGACGAGCTTTGAAGGCCGGTCCTCTCCTGCTTTTGAGATGAGGAGGTGGGGAGAGAGTCGTGCACACGGGGGATGCGGGTGTAACACCCCAGTGTCATGCTACAGTGATCATCTGTTAATCATGCCAAGTCATCATCAATTACAATGCTTGATCACATTTGAATCATATCTTATTTCAAATTCCAATTCAAATTAAAATTCAAATATGAGGTGAAAATAAAAGTTGTTCAAATCCAGGAACTAAAATGTTCATAATTTTGAAAATAATCCATTGTGAATTATGTTCAGGAAAACAACATCACCAAAATTCCCTAGGTGACTCTAACATCTTGAAAACAGAGCCATCAGCACCATTTTGCCTCTTTTAAATGCAATATAAAATTCAAATGGAATCATATTGCTCCCAATCTTTTTGTGGCAGTGCACAATTTTCCTTACTAATTGTTTCTACCAGTGGCACATTTTTGCAAAGTCATATATTGCCTATAAATAAAAGCAAAAGCTACTGGAAAAGAAAACAGAAAAGGAAAAATGGAAAAAGCCTAAACGCTACTGTACCTGGGCCTAAGTCTACGGGGCGGCCCAGCCCGACTAGCTCGTCCCCTACCTCGCACTGCTCATCCGGCGCTGCTGTCGCCGCGCGCGCGCGCCCGCGCCTGGCCCCCCTCCTCGGTTGCTCGACAGCGCGGCCTCGCGCCTGCCGCAGGGTGGATAAGGGCCACCCCCTGGCTCCTCCCTCGCCTCACTCTCTCCCTCTCTCCCTCTCTGCCTCCTCTCCCGAGCGCCGCCATGATCGGCCTCGGCTAGAGCTCGCGGCCACCGTCTCCCCCTTGTCGCCGCTGTCTGTCCCACCGCTCCGCCGTGCTCGATTACTTCCCCTGCGCAGACGGACGCGACCCGGAGAGCCCTGCATCGACGCCCTCGGCCTTCTCCTTCCTCTACGGCCGCCGTGATCGCCGTCGCTGCGCCACCCTCTCCGACGCCTCCCCGAGCACGCTGCCATCCCCTACCGCCTCGCAGTGAGCTTCTCCCCGTTTCCTCTCTCCTCTCGCCGTCGTTTTCGACCCCTAGCACCAATCCCCGTCGTGGCCGAGCCCCTCGCCGCTCGAGCTCGTTGCCGGCGTGACTCCGGTGACCAAATGGTCACGGGCTCGTGCTCTTCGTCCTCACCGCATCCCGTAGACCCCGCCTAGCCGCTTCGAACGCTCGAAAACGAGCCGTAGCCGAGCTCCCGTTCGAGCCCGAACTCCGGCGCCGCCTGTGGTGGTCGCCGTCGACGTTTCCGACCGCCTCGCGCACCGTAACCGCCACCGTTGGACGCGGCCTTCTCTCCTCGTTCGAACGCGCCGTCCTGCGCTCGAAATGACCCACCACAGCCGTTTTCCGATGCCCTCCCGTGCGCGCCGCCGTCGTTTTGGTCGCCGGCGGCGAGTCGCCGGTAGACGCCGACGTGGCGCTGACGTGGGCGCCTCTGGGCCCCACCCCGAGTCGCTGACACTGGGTCCCGCGGGCCCAGTTGACCGGTCAACGGTCGCCGCTGACCGCTGACTGGGCAGCGTGGGCGACTGACATGTGGACCCCACCTTAATTAAACATTTTAAAAATAAATAAAATGCTAATTAAACTGTTAATTAAATCTGTTAGTTAATCAGTCACTGACAGTGGGTCCCACTTGCTAATTAGATTAATTAGTTAATTTAATCTTCTGTTTAAATTAACCAGTCTATGACAGAGGGGCCCCACCTGTCAGGTTGACCAGTCAAAGGTCAGAGTTGACTGCTGACGCAGTGCTGACATCATGCTGATGTCATATTTACTTTTCTGTCGAATTTAGTAATTTAAATAATTTTAGAAAATGTTTAAATCTTTGAAAAATCATAGAAAATAAACCGTAGCTCGGATTAAAAAGTTTTCTACATGAAAGTTGATCAGAAAAGCGAGACGAATCCGAATATGCCCTTCGTTTAGCTGTCACCTGCCCACAACCATGCAAACATGGAGCCTTTCCCTCCGGTTCATCTGTCTGACAGATGCCCGAAGCCGGAAAAATATCCCCAGATATTTTCTAGCTCCGTCCGCAACGTGTAGTGCTGCATTAGGTCACCCCTAGCACAGCATACTGCCTTGCCATGCATCGTGCTGCATTTGTTTGCTTGTATTTATTGTTTCTTCCCCCTCTTCTCCTCCGGTAGACGCCGAGACTGACGCTGCTCCCGAATACGACTACACCGTAGAGGACCAGTCCCTTTCAGCAGAGCTTCCAGGCAAGCAAAACCTCCCTTGATCATCCCTATATCGCCCATTCTTCCTCTCTCATGCTTGCATTAGATTTTGCTACTGTATTAGATAGCTCATATTCTGATGCATAGCCTGCTTTTGTAACCTGCTATTGTTACTTTACCTGCTATCCTATATGCTTAGTATAGGTCGGTTCGTGATCCATCAGTGACCCCTCACCCTTGTCCCTGTTGTCCCGTTTTCTTACCAGTGCCCCGATCAATGTGATCGAGGGGCCGAGACCAGTACCTTATATTATTCAGTCCCTTGATGAAGTCGGGTCGGCCCCGAGGGGTACCCGCGAGGTATGTGGAGACGGGTTGACCGTGAGGGTACCCGCGAGATAAATACGTGGCACGCCCGGGCATTCCTAGCCCTTTCCGTAAGTCCACGAGACGGGGCGACGAGACCACAGATCGTGGATCGCTGATTGTCACCGCGCGCTACCAACGCAACAATGGGTTTGGATATGTGATCTGAGTAGGCCTCTGACCTTTTTGCGCTAACCATCACGCGGGAATAAGTATGGGCACTCGGCGTCGTGTGCATCAGCCGAAACTCTTCAGACGTCAGCAGTTGAGCGGCGCGCGCCGGGTTGGACTGTGTATGCCTGCGCTTGTATAAGGGGGCTAGGTCTGCTCCCGGCCGCGTACGCAACGTGCAGGAGTGCAAAGGGCGATGGGCTCAAGACCCCTGAGCGCTTAGGAGTTAGACCGACGTGCTGGCCTCTCTGTTGAGCCTAGATAGGGCTACGACGTGTCGATCAGCCGAGGTCGGGCATGACCCGAAAAAGTGTGTCCGGCCTGAGTTAATCGGGCGTGTTGGGTAAGTTAGTGCACCCCTGCAGGGAAGTATATCTATTCGAATAGCCGTGTCCACGGTAACGGACGCTTAGAAAGTATCCCGATCTACTACTACTAGAACTGGATACATGGTGATGTTACTAATATGTTGGCTCCGGGATCGCTTTCTCGCAAGGAGTCGAGAAAGGATCTCTGGGCGTTGCTACTTACTTACTACTTTATATTATGCTAATCTGCACTCTTCTAATGCTGCAAGACGCTGCAAGATGCTAGTCTTCGATAGGCTAGGCCTTCCCCTCTATTCTGGCATTTCTGCAGTCTAGTCCACAGATACAGCCCCATCCTTTGATAATGATGCATACATAGAATAGTTCTGATGTAAGTCTTGCGAGTACTTTGGATGAGTACTCACGGTTGCTTTGCTACTTCTTTTCCCCTCTACCCGATTGCTGCGTTCAGATGACGGATCCCAGGAGCCAGATGCACCCGCCGACGACTACTACTACCTTACCGGCGGAGCCTACTACTACGTGGAGGCCGACGACCAGGAGTAGATTCGGAGGCTCACAGGCAGGAGGCATGCGCCTTTCGATCTAGTTATAGTTGTTTTGCTCAGCCTTATTAAGGCAGACTTGTTAATCTTTATGTCTGTACTCAGATATTTGTTGCTTCCGCTGACGCTTGTACGCGAGCTTATGTATTCGAGCCCTCGAGGCCCCTGGCTTGTATTATGAAACTTGTATGACTTTAAATTTGTGTTTAGAGTTGTGTTGTGATATCTTCCCGTGAGTCTCTGATCTTGATCGTGTGTATTTGCATGTATGATTAGTGCACGATTGAGTCGGGGGCGTCACAGCGAGAGTGGGGACGGGATGCTTCGATCTAACGGTTTCTACGCAACGCATCTAACGGCCAGGGTTGGACCGGCCCACAGTTTGCGCTGGCTGACCGACGCAGAGTACCGGCCTTACTAGTATGGTTAGGAGGGCGGCGCATCCAATAGGGATCAAAGAGCACTGCTATGCACACGATACTATATATACGATTTTTACACGACAACGAATCAATTTTGTCCATTGCATGGCAACAGACGGCAGCACACCACTAGATGCCCATCGTGCAATGGTCGTGCACAACAGTTCCAGGACTAGATTTGATGCTTTGGTGTCTTATAAAGACGGAATATTCTTTCAGTAGGAAGGAAAGTTCCGTCGATAACGAGGCGCTTGTGGTGATCAATCTCAAGGCCCCCCCGGCTCAGACTCTCGAAGAAGCTCGTAAGGGTAGGATGTGAGTACATTTACAAGGATGAGTGCACATACGTGTTTGTGAATGTGTGTCCGTATTGTGTGTGTGTGTGTGTGTGTGTGTTTTTTACTTAAAAAAGAAAAATCAATAATAACAGAGGGAAAGCGACCCGATAAGAGGGAAGCTTCCCCTCCCCCTTGGGAGGACCAATACCAGACACCGGAGAGCGCAGCACCGAACGGGCAACATCAACCCAAGTGTCGAATAAAGCGTGACCGAACGGAACGGCAATAGAAACATCTTCGTCATACCATGAATCAACGGTAACTAGAAGACGAAGTCCAATCTCCAATGGCGAACGGGAGCACGGGACGTACACACCTGCGTCACATGTAGCAGCTTCCCCTTCCCTCCGTCTCAAGAAAACCAAAAAAAATCTTCCCCTTCCCCACCCCCCTCTCTCGATTATAAATATTCCGCCATTTTTGTCTCCCGGACAGCACGGCGCACGCCATCTATAAATACAATAGGAAACGTTCCCGCTTTCCTTGGTAACGGCTTGACCCCGACCCCGTGTTGATCAAGCACAAACCAGGAGCAGCTCTAGTACTACCACCGCCGGCCCCCATCTCTCGATCGGATCGGCCGTCCCCGCCGGCGAGCGAGCGATCAAGATGGTGCTCTCCCACGCCGCGTCGGTTGGATCGTCGGATGACTCGGTGCACTCCACCTTCGCCTCCCGCTACGTCCGCGCCTCCCTGCCCAGGTACGTACTGTCCCTCCCTCCTGCTTGCGCGCGCGCATGGTGGATGGATGCTGATCTCGTTTTGGACGACGGATGGACAGGTTCCGTATGCCGGACAACTCGATCCCCAAGGAGGCGGCGTACCAGATCATCAACGACGAGCTGATGCTGGACGGAAACCCGCGGCTGAACCTGGCGTCCTTCGTCACCACCTGGATGGAGCCCGAGTGCAACAAGCTCATGATGGACTCCATCAACAAGAACTACGTCGACATGGACGAGTACCCCGTCACCACCGAGCTCCAGGTATACTACCACTGCATCTGTACTACTAGTATTCCCGTTGGCGTTACCTCGGTCCCCGGTATTGCGAACCTGCTGTGCTCGAGTCCCCCTGATTTGCTATCGATCGAGATCTCTTTCTTCTTTCGGTGGACTGCCACTGCTCCACTTGGCCTGATCCGGCATAGAGATTTGGAAATGAGTACCACTAGGAATGGTAAAAAAAATGATCGAGCATCACATGCGCGTTCGTATCTTGCCTCTAGCCCAGCCACGATTATTATATGTATGTATGTACGAGTTCAGTTACCTTTCTGCCCACTGTTTTCCAATTTTTATTCCTCTATCTATATGGCCGCGTGTAATAAAGGAGATGAATTATGTAGCAGGCAGGGACTCTGGAACTCCGTTTCATTGCTCTGAAATCTACTCCGTATGTAATAGGCGTCCTAGACGTGGCCGAAAGAAACAAGAGGTCGGTCGATTTGACACTTGGGTACTCAGTAGTCGTGTCAGGCTAGCAGCAAGTGACAAAACCAGGAGATATATCCAGCCTTTAGCGTTTGCGAAAAGAAAAAAAGAAAAAAGAAAAAAAGAGCAGGTATATTCTGCGAGTTTCGATAGATTTTTTTGTTTAGTTTTTTGGCGGTGCGTTTGGACGGAATTGATGCCACGCGTGTAGTATTTTTGTGGCGAGAGAAGATTCTTCTCGAGATCAAGATTCTGGGCGGTGCATCGGCTACCTTTTGCCCCCCCTCTGTTTCAAACCAAGAACAATACAGTACTCCTCGAGATCAATAAGGATTAAGATCATTTCAAAACAAAAAGGGATTAAGGTAGTGCTAGTATTGACTTATTTACAGTCTAGATAGAATCATTGGTTGCTTAGTCGCCACGGCAGCCAGGGCTTAGCACTCGCAGGCCGCACAGCAAGCTGCATCATCATGGTAACGAAAAGGGAAAAAACATTCGAGGATTTGCACTTACAAAGGCCCAACATCAACTAGTACTTGCTACTCTCTCTGTCCCAAATTACTTCGGAGAAATGGATTTTAGTTCTACATACGTCCATTTCTGCGACAAGTATTATATAGGAGTAACACATAAAGGGAATAAAGGAGGAGATGATTATATAAAAAGTACTTATTATATACTCCCTCTGTTTCTAAATATAAGACATTTTAGAGATTACACTATGGACTACATACGAATGTATATAGACATACTTTAGAGTGTAGATTTACTCATTTTGCTCCGTATGTAGTCTACAGTGAAATCTCTAAAATGTCTTATATTTAGGAACGGAGGGAGTAAAAAATAAACAATAATCTCCTCAACGGCACGTCCCTGTCCATCCGTCTATCCTCTTGGTACATGAACCTGAAATGGTGCACTACAGAACAACGGGGAACAGAACGTGTGTGGTGTACTACTGTGCAGAACAAGGCATCTGGCCCCGTCACTGTCCTCCAACCCGCGACGCAACGATAGGAAAACGAGACGCTCCAAGGAAGGCGAGCAGGCCACGTTCACACACACGGCGATAGCTCTGGTTCAGACTTGTCGTCTTGTCGAGCCACCCAACGATCGCCCAACGTCGGGTTGATCGGTAACAGCGGGCACTGATCGGTCGACGATCAAAGTAGCCCGAGATTTCTCCGTGCTAGCGCTGTACTGCTGCTAGGCCGCCGAGCTAGAGGCTCGTAGCCATGTGGTGGAGGTCAGGTCTGGAGGGGATGTAAAACCGGAAATGTTTACTGAGTGGCTTCTAAGCATGAACCAAATGAGTAATGATTCGATCTGATTGCGCCCTTTCGGCACAGCGGCGCACTATTAGCATGAGCTGCGGTGGTCTAATCATGTAAGCAGGCCTGCTATACTGCTAGATTACTCACCGGCAAAATCAAGGAGTGAACGATTTTTTTTTCGCAAAAAAAGAAGAAACAAGGGTGGACCCTCGGTTACTATTAATAGAAGAAATCATGAGAGATTTCACGACAACGAGAAAAATAAAAATTGAGAGTGATAATACTAAAACTGAAACACGCCTACAATATATTGAATAAGCAACCCACATGCAAGCGATAACTAAGACATAAGGGTTGTTTGGATGGTGACAGTGCTTGCCCCGCAAAACCGCATAGGCGCCGCATGCCAAATAATTCACCGACGATTTTGCTTTCAGCATCTCGTCAAAAAGTTTAATTAGGGCTGGACGCACCAAATAATTGGTATCCAAACAGGTACCCATGCCCATTCAACCTAACTTTTTGGCTAGGTGTATGAAAGTCTTAGGTATCCCACCCCAATAGTCCCGTAAGATATTCATGTTACCACTCTAAGCTAGAAAAATCAGCATATAACCATACCAGTAATCAATAAAAGCAAGTCCAGCATTCACACACTCTTTTTTTGAGTGAATTGCAGAAAACATCGACATTAAAGGCTTGGGTTGCAGAAACCACAATTCTACAGTTTTGTGCCAAAAACCACTAATTCCGAGGCTAATTTTTTGCAAAAAAACTAGTTGGCGGCTTTGACCCATTTAATGACGATTATGACACGTGGAGCCCACAAAAGCTGACGTGGCGTAACGGTTCGGGCTAGACGTCATTAGGCATGGAATTTTGCCAAAAACTCCTTCCCTAAAAAAAATCCTACAAAACTGCACAGACACCCCAGTGCGTGCAGGCCAGCCACTGGCCCCGTCGCCGGCCCGCCACCCCTGCTCACGTCGCTACCCCTCCCTCCCCGGCCAGCCGCCCCGCCGCCCTGCTCACGTCGCTGCCCCTCCCTCCCCGGCCAGCCGCCGTCTCCAAGCCGGATCCTGCCACATCGGGCCGCCGCCGTCGCCAAGAAGGACCATCGCTCCCGCCCAGCAAAGGATACGGCGAGGACGCATCCGCCTCATGTCCGATCTCCTAGTCCGAGCGCTCCCCGGGGGTCCGGCCGTCGAGCTCGCTCGACCTCGTGGGCAGGGGCGGCACGGACGTCCGCTTCAATGGCAGCGCGGAGGGGAAGGTCGACGAGCCTCTACCGCAGCCTCGGTAAACGGCAGCACGGAGGGGGAGGGCGCGCTCCGTCTCCGACCTCCTCTCCCGCCCCCGCACAGGATCCGGCGGAATCCGGCCGGGATATGAGCCGCCACCGCTCGTTGACAGAGCACTCTAGACCGGCGTCGGCGGGTTCTCGAGGCCATGGCCAATCTGGTGGCCGTCGGTGCGCTCGAGGGGGGACGCTGGCGAGGCCAGTCCATCCAGAAGCTCGGCGGCGGCACTCCTCCTTGAGGCACGCTATGCTCCAGCGCTGCCGCGACGTGCGGGCCGGCCACGCCGAGGAAGCAGGGCCCACCTCCACGCGACTAGGCCAAGGGCCTGATTGCACTTTTGGTTGTTGATTGAAGGGTGTCCCTGTAATTTTACAGGGACTATTTTGTAAATCTGGACAAATTTCACGCCTAACGATGTCTAGCCCGAACCCTTACGCCATGTCAGCTTTTGCGGGCTCCACATGTCATAATCGTCATTAAATGGGCCAAAGCCGCTCACTAGTGTTTTTTGCAAAAAATTAGCCTCGGGATTAGTGTTTTTTGGCACAAAATTGTAGAGTTGTGGTTTCTGCAACCCTATCCTTCAATGTTGATGTTTTCTGCAATTCACTCCTTTTTTTTTTGATAATATGCATATAGCATGGTTGGTTGATCGATCATAACATAGGGCCTTTTATTTTTGTTTTGCAGAACCGATGTGTGAACATGATCGCGCATCTGTTCAATGCTCCTCTTGGGGAGACCGAGACGGCTGTGGGAGTGGGCACCGTTGGCTCTTCGGAGGCCATCATGCTCGCCGGGCTGGCCTTCAAGAGGCGGTGGCAGAACAAGATGAAGGCCGCCGGCAAGCCCTGCGACAAGCCCAACATCGTCACTGGCGCCAACGTCCAAGTAATCAAGCACATCACAGTCTCCTTTTATTAACATTTACACTATGCGTGTGTTATGTTCTTACCTTTACTGGATCGATGGGTAAAATGAACGCAGGTTTGCTGGGAGAAGTTCGCGCGCTACTTCGAGGTGGAGCTCAAGGAAGTGAAGCTGAGCGAGGGGTACTACGTGATGGACCCCGAGAAGGCCGTTGAGATGGTCGACGAGAACACCATCTGCGTCGCGGCCATCCTCGGCTCCACCCTCAATGGGGAGTTCGAGGACGTCAAGATGCTCAATGACCTTCTCGTCGCGAAGAACGAGGAGACAGGGTAATGAATTCGTTAACCATCCTTGTTCCTTCCACTGTAGATATCACTCATCTAGACAGAGGTCTGCTGAAAGTGTTGTAATGGGTTTTTGGGTTGGACTTGCAGCTGGGACACGCCGATCCACGTGGACGCGGCCAGCGGCGGGTTCATCGCGCCTTTCCTGTACCCTGAGCTGGAGTGGGACTTCCGGCTGCCGCTGGTGAAGAGCATCAACGTGAGCGGGCACAAGTACGGCCTCGTGTACGCCGGGATCGGGTGGTGCATCTGGAGGACCAAGGACGACCTGCCGGACGAGCTCATCTTCCACATCAACTACCTCGGCGCCGACCAGCCCACCTTCACCCTCAACTTCTCCAAAGGTTCAAGCCAGGTTATCGCGCAGTATTACCAGCTGATCCGCCTTGGTTTTGAGGTACTGCTCATCGATTTTGTCTGAATATTTTCTCACTTGTAACAGTAACAACATAAGTTTTCCATTCAAAAAAAAAGTAACAACATAAGTCTTGTTAAATTTCAGTCGACTGAAATTTGTTTATGTCTTTAGTCGATGCTATATTCGTGAGATCTTACATTGAGATCCGTGCAAATATTTCTTTTCATTTTTCTTTCTTTCTTCCTTACATGTTATGTCACTTGACTGAGACTTGATTAAGTCTTAATCGACTGAGATCTAGCCACACCCTAACAACATTGTTGTGCTAACTGTATCTGGTGCAATAATGCAGGGGTACAGGAACATCATGAACAACTGCCAGGAGAACGCGATGGTGCTCAAGGAGGGGCTGGAGCGCACGGGGCGCTTCAACATCGTGTCCAAGGACCAGGGCGTCCCGCTGGTGGCCTTCTCCCTCAAGGACAGCAGCCGGCACGACGAGTTCGAGATCTCCGAGTTCCTCCGCCGCTTCGGCTGGATCGTGCCCGCCTACACCATGCCCCCGGACGCGCAGCACGTCACCGTGCTCCGCGTCGTCATCCGGGAGGACTTCAGCCGCACCTTCGCTGAGCGCCTCGTCATCGACATAGAGAAGGTGCTCCACGAGCTCGACGCGCTCCCTTCGCGCAGCAGCGGGCCGTCCCTGCAGCACCCCAACGGCGACACGGTGAGCGAGAAGGACCTGGCCACGCAGCGCGAGGTGGTGTCCGTCTGGAAGAGGGCCGTCGCCGCCAGGAAGAAGACCCAGGGCGTCTGCTGAGCGCCGGCGATGCACCTCTCACCTGCTGCTGGTGTTTGCTAATGCTCTGCTGCTCGATCTTTATGGTTGTACTATTTCCTTATTTAAGCTACTGCTTCTGTTGTCCGTGATGATTTTTTTTATAGGACGGAACTAATAGTTCTGGCTCCATTGGATCGATCAAGTATATTCATGTCATGTATGTGTTAAACATCAGTACTGTACTTGCATATTTGTACGTGACGATAGAGTACCTAGCAGCAGTCGTGTGTTTATTTGGGTGCCTGATATTCGATCGAAATCGTTGTTTCTGCATAGGTTTGTTGTCGTAACTCTGAACCATGATGCTTTGTTTTTTAGGGTTACTCTGAACCATGATGCTAGTTGAATGCCATGATATGATGGAGCAGTTAACCTTTGTACTAGACACGCTACGGTGGCAGTAACGGCGACATGTACCAGTACGCGGTACGAGGCTACGGACTCAGGGTGGACTTTCGGTATAAACCGAAAATTCGGTTTCTACCTTGCATTTACCGATTGTGCTCATAATATAGTATAGTGGCACCCTACGAGGAGATCTCCTATAGGACGCTTCCTGCGTATTTTGAGCATTTCCTGATAACACAAACATTTTTGAAACTTTTAAATGAGAACAATTTTTGAAACTCTGATCAATTTTTTAAAAAGCAAAGAATATTTATAATTAAACAATTTTCGAAATTTCTATAAATTTTTTAATTTTCTGAACATTTTCTTTTATAATTCCGAACAATATTTGAAATATGAACAGAAATTTATTAAACAAGAAATGAAAAAACCAAACACACAGGAAAAAAATCATGAAGAAAATAACAAAACAACAAAGAGAAAAAATAATCAAAACCGGAACCTTCTAGAAGGTTCACCAAACCGGAAAAAGCTAGGCAGGAAAGGTTCCAAAAACTGGAATTTCAGTAGCACCTATATTAGCAAATTGGCTGACCCATCTAGGGTTCTTGGACGACAATTTGCCGAGGATAGGAGAACCAAGGTCGCAGTAGTGCGCCACCTTTCGGCTTTTTGGCTGAAATGTTGTTTCACAACTGACACAAAGAACATCTCCATGCTTGAAAAAGTGCACATGCTAGCTGAGCTTCAGTGAGGGGGATCCTATTCCACGCGCGGGTCGGATAATAGCATTCAAACGAGCACCACCGCTCGCAGTGATGCTCCCGTTAATCTGTCTGTTTCTGCTTATTTGCTTTGTTTTTTTCCACAAGTTTTGGGAAGTTTTTTTCCCGCACTCAACCTTTTTTTTTCATTTTGTTTTCTTCCGGGTTTTTTCTTTTCTCATTTGTTTTTATTTTATTTTAAATTTTGTGATTTTTTTGAATTCGCGAATGTTTTCCCAATTCATGCAAACTTTTGAAATGAGAGACTTTTCTAAAGTGAAGAACATTTTTTGAAATCTGAAACATTTTTTAAATTGAAAACATTTTTCCAAATTCATTAACACATTTTGTAATCCGGAACATTTTGTGAAAACCAGGAACATGTTTTGAATTTGTGATTTTTTTGAAATTCATGATCATTTTTCAAATTCCTGTACAGTTTTTGAATTTTAGAAATTTTTGAAACGTAGGAACTTTTTTCAAATTAACAACATTTTCCCAAATTGATGAACAGTTTTTGAAATCTCGAAACATTTTTTAGATCCAGGAACATTTTCAAACTTTGTGAATTTTTTTTGATATTTAGAAAATAATAATTCCTGGATCATTTTTTGAATTTCGGGAACATTTTTTCAAATTCGACAATATTTTAGGAAATACGGGGTTTTTTCAATTTCATGAAGATTTTTTAAATTCATGAATAATATTTGTATTTGAAGACATTTTCTCAAATTCTTTAGCATATTTTGAATTTTTTAGAAGAAAAATGGAAAAGGGGAAAAAGAAACAAAAGAAAAAAGGAAATGAAAAAGAAACAAGCGCCTCGCGTCCCTGCTTTGGGCCGGCCAAACCGTGAGGGGTGTGCGTTTGTGCGCCCCGCACCTCCCTCGACCCAAAAATAGGAGGTTCTCTAAAAAAAACCCAAAAATAGGTGCACTGCTTCGGCGTTTACTGAGACTCGAACCGGCGACCTCCTGCTACGAACTACTCCCTCCGTCCCATAGTGTCAAAAGCGCTCTTATGTTATGGGACAGAGGGAGTAGAATGCACCAATCACCCCGCCACCGAACCTCACGTGACTACATTAATCCTTTCATTGTTTTCTTCTTTCTCTTTTCATCTTCTTCTTCCGTTCTTCTTTTTTTCTTTTTTCCTTTTCCTTTTCCTTTTCCTTTTCTTTTTTATTCTTCCTGGTTCACGTACATTTTTGTTAAAATGAACAAACTTTTTAAAAATTTGTGAACTTATTTTCAAATTCAATGAACTTATTTTCAAAATTGATGAACTTTTTTTTTCTCAAACCCGTGAACATTTTTTTGGAAATTGATGATCTTTTTTCAAATTTGTGAACTTTTCTTCAAAATCGATGAACTTTTATTCAAAATCGATGAATATTTTTTGAAAATCAATGATGTTTTTTCAAATTTGTGAACTTTCATTCAAAATTGATGAACTTTTTTTCCAAAATCGTTGAATTTTTTTCTAATTCATGAACTTTTTTCAAAATATGATGAACTTTTTTCAAAACCGATGAACTTTTCTTCGAATTCCATGAACTTTTTATTCATGTTGGTGAACTATTTTAGTGCAAATCTATGATTTTTTTACAAATGATTTATGTGGGTACAAAATATATATTAATGGGGAATATATCCGGTGCACCCGCACTTGTGGTGCTACCGGTGCACCGGATGCGATAGAGTATTTTAAAAAATCTGAAAAAAAAATCAAGCACATTAACGCAACATCAATGTATGATGTCACAGAATTTCGTATAAAAATTTGAAATATTTTTTGAGATACAAAAATGACAAATTTGACATCAGTGTGATAATGGGCCAAATTTAAAGCCCAAGTTATGTTATGTACTATTCAGTGTTGAATTTGTCATTTTTGTTTTTCGTGTTATGTTTCGAATTTTGACTTCAAATTTTGTGACAACCTACATTGATGTTGTGTGAGTGTGCTAATTTTTTTCAGAATTTTTTGAACATTTTAAAAGCACAATGTAAGTTCGGTGCACCGGTAGCACCATAAGGTCCACTGCACTAGATATTTTCCCTATATTAATGTTGTCCAAAAAGAAGCATTAAATAATACTGTTTACGCATTGTAGACAACTAAGTCGGCTTGGTCTAGTGGTTAGCGTGCTGAGTTGTTTGTCGGCGTCGTAGGTTCAATTCCCACCTCTCGCATAATTGTATTGCCATATATTTTTTTTGCGTCTGTTTTTTAGGGATTGCTGGGCCGGCCTGCTAGGGGTCGCGCACGAGCGTCAGGAGCCCCAAGCGGCACTGAAAGCGCCAAATAGGAGCTCCCCACTGATTCACGAAGCCTTTATTTCTGTTTCAGAAAAAAAAACTTTCTGCGCCTAAAAAGGTCTGAAAACATAATCATATATTCGAGTATACACATACGAAATTTCATGGACATATATGTTCATATGTGATGTACACAAAAAAAAACAAATACATAAATAAAAATGGGCTTTTACTTTGTTATATTTGGGACAGATATTAATGTTTTTGTGTAGTCTGCAAATAATTGCATTAGTTAATGTAACTTTACACATACTTGAAGAACATGTATATGTATTTGTAGATTTTTTTAGAAGATTTTAATTATAATTTGAACTAAAACATCGTCACTTATTTCCGAACAGAGGGAATATTTGATAACTTTTTTTTAAACAATATGAACTTTATTAATTGGAAATAATGGTTACATCGTCTATTAGAAGAGATACAATATTTTTCATAGGCTCCTCGATCCAATCCTTAGTCATGGAACATTTTGCTAGTCTAGCAAGCTCATGAGCTACTTTGTTCGCTTCCCTATTACAATGTTCAAAACTAGTAAGAGGAAAGTCACAAGCCATAAAAAACCAATCCTCAAAAATTGCAGCCGCCGCTCCTGTAGAATCTCCTCCGTTCTTCATTGTGTCAATGATTTCCATATTGTCGGAATTGATAATGAGACGATTGCAGCCCACCTTTTGTGCCAGCAATAAGCCAAACCTAAGAGCTAATGCTTCCGCTGTCACAGCATCCGCACAAAATTCAATCTTCCAATTTTCACCTACAATGAAATTTCCTTTGTCATCCTTGATAACAGCACCCGTTGTGCCTCTTAGCAGATCATGATCAAAAGAAGCATCCACATTCAATTTAACAAACCCCATAGGAGGTCTGCTCCATCCTCCCATGTTCCTGATTTTTTTTTGAACCGGGCTGAACCCCTTTCCATTGCAAATGAACGGAAATACATCAGTTCCAGAAACATTATCAGGGAGGAGGGAAAGAGGTAAAGCGAGTTCAAGCATTGCCAGGAAACCCACTGCATCCGCTCGCCGTCGAAACGGACGCCATGGGACGAAAACCTGGCAACACCAATAAGTAGCAACTAGACCTATTACAACCAAACCCGCAGGAAGTCCAAAGCGATCCCACAAAACTACCAAGCCAGCTCCACCGCAGCACCTGCGCGCAGAATAGTAGTCACCACGACATCTACTCCCTCTCAATCGGCCGTCGGGCTGACTCACAGAGCTTCATAAGATGCATAGTGCTCGCCCTCACCATCTCGGCGCCTGAGCGGAGAGCCGTCGCATCCTCGCCGTGCTGCAGACCTGCCCAATATAGTAAAAAAGAGCACATGGAAAAACAATTTCAAATGGTGACTTGATCTGCTTCTTCTCGAAAGTAGCTCGGTTACGGGCTAGCCAAATCGCCCAGGATGTGGCTGCCAGCCCTACTGTATAGAACCTTTCTCCATCAGGGAGAAAGGAGTAGCACCAGGCAAAATACTGCCAATAATTACTAGGACAAAGATCGGTTCCCAGGACAACTCCAATCGATCTCCACACCACCCTAGCGACAGAGCAAGAAAAGAACAGGTGTTGAGAGGTCTCAACTTCACCACAAAAAGAACAACATGGGTTACCAGGCCACTTCTTTTGCTTCATCACTTGTCTAGTAAGAATCGCATCCTGTGACAACTGCCACAGAAAAATCTTAATCTTGAGAGGGACGAGGGGTTCGACGCGGGGCCCGTCAAGGTGGTGTACGGCGACGGCGACGGGACGGTGAACCTGGTCAGCCTCATGGAACCGATCAAGGCGTGGTCCGACTCGCCGGCACAGGTCCTCGAGGTGGTGGAGCTGCCCAAGGTGTCGCACATGGGCATCCTCAAGGAAAAGAGCGCGCTCCAGCAGATCCTCAGGATTGTTGATTCAATCAACCTAAACGCCACGACCACGACCTATGGCTATCAGTCTTAGAATATGTCTGCAATAGGTTTTTCGGAGTTTTTTCGTTGGGAAAAATGTTGTTGAGATTTCCTAGCTAGTGGCGCTTGCCAGATGAGATGGGAGTAGATGTTCTTAACTTCAAGGGTTCAACAAAGAGGCGTCGAGTGTTGAGTCGGAATAGGGCACTGGGGCATATGACTCTCTAGGATGACTAATTTGCCCCCGATGCTCTGTTTGAAAACTATTTCTGACGTTGTATGTTCTCTGCCGTGCGTGTGTGCGTGCAACCGGCCATGACCTGGCCTCCGAGGGCCACCCCACACGCCCGACCACACCCCATAGCCCCACCGACCCCCCGCCCCACCTTTAATTTGCTCGCCGGAGGCCGGTGCTACCGAAATCGCCGCATATATTCGTCGCCACCGCCACCGGGAGCTGGTGGACGACTAGGGTCACCGTGGAGCTTCGTTTCTTCGGAAACAGAAACTTTGGAGGAGCACGATGGTGTAGAGTGCCCGCGCTCGAGCTAAACGTCACCGAAATCGTGGCCACGACAGCGACCTTCCGATCGCCGGAGTTCGGTGTTGCAGGTTTGCTCTGTGAAGGGCGAGCATGACTTGGAGGATGATACGTCCAATTTGCATCATGATTTCCTACTGTTATTTATTATGTTTTGATCATTATTTCACTTTATGGTACAATTCTTATGCCTTTTTCTTCTTCTTAATTTGCAAGATTTACATGAAGAGGGGGAATGCCGGCAGCTGGAATTCTGGACCTGAAATAACCATATCAGAGATATCTATTCTACAGAGCTCCAATTAACCTTAAATTTCACGGAGATTTTTTATTGAATATATAAAAAATACTGGAGAAAAGAGATTACAGAGGGGACCCACCAGTTGCCCACAAGGCAGTAGGGCGCCCCCCTGGTGCCTTGTGGGGCCCACAGCTGGCGTCTGGCCCCCTCCTTCTGCTATATGAAACCATTTGCCCTAGAAAAAAAATCAAGAGAAGGCTTTTGGGACGAAGCGCCGCCGTCTCGAGGCGAAACCTAGGCAGGAGCTATTTTGCTCTCCGGCGGAGCGATTCCGCCAGGGATACTTCCCTCTGGGAGGGGAAAATCGGAGCCATCGACATAACCAACGATCCTCTCATCGTGGGAGGACCAATCTTCATCAACATCTTCACCAGCACCATCTCATCTCAAACCCTAGTTCATCTCTTGTATTCAATCTTTGTCTCAAAACCTCAGATTGGTACCTCTGGGTTGCTAGTAGTGTTGATCACATCTTGTAGTTGATGCTAGTTGGTTTATTTGGTGGAAGATTATTGCTACTTGTAGCTTGCGTTGGTATTTTCCCGAAGAGGAAGGGATGATGCAGCACAGTAGAGATAAGTATTTCCCTCAGTTATGAAACCAAGGTTATCGAACCAGTAGGAGAATCACACAACACCTTGTTAGCAGCACCTGCACACAAACAACAAATCCTTGCACCCAACGCAAACAAGGGGTTGTCAATCCCTTGGCGATTAATTGCAAGATTAAATTGTATATGATAGATTGAAATAAAAATACAAAATAAAATAAATAAATAAAAGAAAGATGGCAGCAATATTTTTAGGGTTTAGTAATATGAGATAGATTGACCCGGGGGCCATAGGTTTCACTAGAGGCTTCTCTCGAGAAAATAGCATACGGTGGGTAGAAAAATTACTGTTGGGTAATTGATAGAAAAGCAAATAATCATGACGATATCCAAGGCAATGATCATGTATATAGGCATCACGTCCAAGATTAGTAGACCGACTCCTGCCTGCATCTACTACTATTACTCCACACATCGACCGCTATCCAATATGCATCTAGTGTATTAAGTCCTTAAAGAACGGAGTAATGCCTTAAGAACGATGACATGATGTAGACAAGATAAACTCACGAATTAATAAACCCAATGAATAAACCCCATCTTGTTACCCTTAGTAGCAATGACACATACGTGTCATGTCCCTTTCTGTCACTGGGATTGAGCACCGCAAGATCAAGCCCACTACAAAGCACCTCTTCCCATGGCAAGATAAATCAACTCAGTTGGCCAAACCAAATCAATAGATCGGAGAAGAAATACGAGGCTATAATAATCATGCATAAAACAGTGCAGCAAAGACTCAAATAATTTCATGGATAATCTGATCATAAACTCACAATTCATCGGATCCCAACAAACACACCGCAAAAAGTGATTACATCGGATAGAACTCCAAGAACATCGAGGAGAACATTGTATTGAAGATCAAAAAGAGAGAAGAAGCCATCTAGCTACTGCCTATGGACCCGAAGGTCTGTTGTAAACTACTCACGCATCATCGGAAGGGCAGCAAGGTTGATGTAGAGCCCCTCCGTGATCGATTCCCCCTCCGACAGATTACCGGAGAAGGCCTCCAGATGGGATCTCTCTGGAACAGAAACTTGCGGCGGCGGAAAAAGTATTTCATGGAGTCCCCTGAGGGTTTCTGATTTTTGCTGAATTTATAGTGCTGGAATTAGGTCAAACGGAGCTGGGTGGGCCCCACGAGGTACCAGGGAGTGCCTGCCCTTCCCAGGCGCGCCCTGGTGCCTCGTGGCCCACTCCTCCATCTTCTGGCCCTCCCCCGAAGCTTCCAGTACTTGTTATGTCCAATAAAAAATCTCTAAAAAGTTTCGTGGCATTTGGACTTCGTTTGGTATTGATTTTCTGTAAAACAAAGACAGGGCAGAAAACAGCAACTGGCACTGGGCACTAGGTTAATAGGTTAGTCTCCAAAAATGATAGATAATTGCTGTAAATGATTGTAAAAACATCCAAGATTGATAATATAACAATATGGAACAATAAAAAATTATAGATACGTTGGAGACATATCAATTATATGTTCAGATCCTTAATGCTATTCAATACCCCTCTGATCTTGAACATGAACATGATTTGTGAGTAGTTACTTTTGTTCTTGAGGACATGGGAGAAGTCTTGTCATAAGTAATCATGTGAATTTGGTATTCGTTCGATATTTTGATGATATGTATGTTGTTGCTTCCTTTAGTGGTGTCGTGTGAACGTCGACTACATGACACTTCACCATCTTTGGGCCTAAGGGAAGGCATTGTGGAGTAGTAATTAGATGATGGGTTGCTAGAGTGACAGAAGCTTAAACCCTAGTTTATGCGCTATTCCGTAAGGGGTTGATTTTGATCCATATGTTTCATGCTATGGTTAGAGTTATCTTAATTCTTCTTTCGTAGTTGGGGATGCTTGCGAGAGGGGGTAATCATAAGTGGGAGGCTTGTTCAAGTAAAAACAGTACCTAAGCACCGGTCCACCCACATATCAAATTATCAAAGTAGCGAACACGAATCAAACAAACATGATCAAAGTGACTAGATAAAATTCCCATGTGTCCTCGAGAACGCTTTGCTTATTGTACGAGTTCATTCCGGCTTGTCCTTTGCTACAAAAAGGATTGGACCACCTTGCTGCACTTTATTATACTTGTTACTTGTTACTTGTTACGAATTATCTTGCTATCAAAACTATCTGTTACCGCTACTTTCAGTACTTGCAGAGAATACCTTGCTGAAAACCGCTTGTCATTTCCTTCTGCTCCTCGTTGGGTTCGATACTCTTACTTATCAAAAGGACTACGATTGATCCCCTATACTTGTGGGTCATCAAGACTCTTTTCTGGCACCGTTGCCGCGGAGTGAAGCGCCTTTGGTGAGTGAAATTTGGTAAGGAAACATTTATATTACGTGCTGAAATTTATTGTCACTTGTCACTATGAAAAGTAATCCTTTGAGGGGCTTGTTCGGGGTATCTTCACCTCGACCGAAAGAAATAAGAGTTGCTCCTCGACCTATTGAACGTACTGAAAATATTTATTATGAAATTCCTTCAGGTATGATAGAGAAATTGCTAGCTAATCCTTATGCAGGAGATGGAACGGTACATCCTGATATGCACTTGATCTATGTGGATAAAATTTGTGGATTGTTTAACCTTGCAGGTTTATCCGGAGATGGAGTTAAGAAGCAAGTATTCCCTTTATCTTTGGAGGGAAAGGCATTGACATGGTATAGGCTATGTGATGATACTGATACATGGGACTGGAACCGGTTGAAGCTGGAATTCCACCAGAAATTTTATCCTATGCATTTGGTTCATCGTGATCGGAATTATATATATAATTTTTGGCCTCATGAAGAAGAAAGTATCACTCAAGCTTGGGGGAGGCTTAAGTATATGTTGCATACATGCCCCAATCATGAGCTCTCAAGAGAAATAATACTTCAAAACTTTTATGCTCGGCTTTCTCATAAAGATCAATCCATGCTCGATACTTCTTCTGCTGGTTCCTTTATGAAGAAAACTATTGAATCCAGATGGGACCTTCTTGAAAGAATTAAACACAATTATGAGGATTGGGAAATTGACAAAGGTAATAAGTCAGGTATAAATCTTGAGTTTGATTGTGTTAAATCTTTTATGGAAACTGATGCTTTTCGTAAGTTTAGTACTAAATATGGACTTGACTCTGAGATAGTAGCTACCTTTTGTGAATCTTTTGCTGCTCATGTTGATCTCCCTAAGGAGAAATAGTTTAAATATCATCCACCTATTGAATTGAAAGAAGAACATGTTAGTGTTTGATGACCCACAAGTATAGGGGATCAATCGTAGTCCTTTCGATAAGTAAGAGTGTCGAATCCAACGAGGAGCAGAAGGAAATGACAAGCGGTTTTCAGCAAGGTGTTTTCTGCAAGCACTGAAATTATCGGTAACGAGTAGTTTGATAGAAAGACAATTTGTAATAAGTGACAAGTAGCAATAGTAACAAAGAGTGCAGCAAGGTGGCCCAATCCTTTTTATAGCAAAGGACAAGCCGGAACGATCTTGTAAGTGCATCTAGTGCCACCCCCTGTTGGTTTTGGAGTATTGAAGACAAACTTGGTTGTGGGACTAATGTGTTTGTGAGATTCACAGGAGAACACAGGTAGAAGTCCCTATTGATACGATTTACCCATCGAAGATGACCCCTAAAAATGTATGAAGACATTGAAGACAATGGTGGTTTACAAAGACATTCGGTCTGAAGACATTGGTTCATGAAGACATTCGTCGAAGACAATGAAGCTTGAAGACATTGTCTTTTGATAGTTTCATTTTATTATTTCTTGAGTCATAGGAACCACCGAACTGTCAAGTGGGGTCGAGGTAAACGAAGTCAAAAACTGACGTGATGCTCAACCTAAAATCCTATGTCTTCAAGCGAAGACAAACGAGAGAAAATCTCTTCCAGAGTTGGTTGAGTCAGCTTTGCTTGTAGCCCAAGTAAAGTTGCCGCGTGGGTTCAAATTCCGACCGTTGGACACGTGTCAGTTCCTAAGTGACCAAGGGTCATTTCGGACATATCATGTCGGGTTGCCCCCTGGCTATAAATAGCCACCCCCTCCACCATAAGTTGGTGGCTGCTCCGAGTTAGTGCAGGGCTTTTGTTGTTGAGAGCAACCCACCTCGAAGCCTTTGAGAGAGAAACCTTGCGAGGACAAAACCCAAAACACCCAGAGCCCAAAGTGTTTGAGCATCACTGAAGACATTCTGTTCTAAGTGAACTAAAGACTTATTACACTTGAAGACTGTGATCTTCCAGTCAGTTAGGCGTCGCGTTCTGAGCATCCAAGAGTCATTGTGGATTACCGGTGAACGAAGTCTGTGAAGGTTTGGAAGTCTACCTTGAAGACTTACCAGAGTGATTGGGCGAGGTCTAAGTGACCTTAGCTCAAGGGGAATAAGGTGAAGACGCGGTCTTCTGAGTTCAATCTCAGCCTCCCTAACCAGACGTACAACTATCACAGCAGTTGGAACTGGTCAAACAAATCACTGTCTTCCCCGAGCTCCTGGTTCTATCCTTACTCTTCCTTCCTTACTGTTTTGAACTGTGAAGCCTTTGCATGCGTGCTTGTGTTTGAAGATATTCCCTGAAGCCATTCCTCTGATTACACATTTATCTTCATGCTTCTCGTGTTTATGTTCAATGCATGCTTGTATGTATGATGTCTGTGCTCGTCATATCAGTTCATTTTATTGATAGGCTTCGCTAGTTCTTATCCTGGTTCCGCTTTCTTTGAAGACATTGCTTGTTTTTGAAGCCTTTCATAAAAATTGCCTATTCACCCCCCTCTAGTCGATAACTAGCACTTTTAATTGGTATCAGAGCAGGGTGCTCCCTTGTTCTGTGTGATACGGTTTAACCACCTGGAGTTTTAGCTATGTCGACTGCAGGGATAATCAAGGTTTCCGCTGCGTGCCCCGTCTTCGATGGCACTGACTACCCCTACTGGAAGAATAAGATGCTGAAAGCACATTTGCTCCCTTGGTGGTTTTGGTAATTCATAACAACATATATCTCATTGAACTAATGTCCATTCAAGTTAAAGATTTCAGGATGTTCAATGATTGGCATGGCATGGACTAGAGAAGTGGACCCCTCAAAATGCTAAGGACAAGCATTGGCAAAAGATCAAGACTCTACATTTTTGGTTTAGTGATCCAAGATCACATTGAGTCCATAGGAAAGCCAATACTATTAAAAGGGGATGAGGTGTTGCTTAATAGTCTTTTTGCTCAAGTGCTTAGTGACAGTACTCCTAAACCCTCAACCACTCTCTCAATCCCAAAGTTGTCCTAAACCTACATTCCAACTCGGCCCCACCAAAATTCTCTATCCGGCCCCACCGAGTTCATCCAGACCTAGCCACTACCAAAACCCTAACAAATCGGATTCACCGAAATGGATCTCGGTCCCACCGAGATGGCCTTGCCAGCTCTCTGTAATCGGTTGCACTCACTTCGGTCTCACCGAGTTGTGCATATCGGTTGCACCGAGATGGCTTGCCAAGTCTCTGTTGCCTTATTGCTTCACTTCGGTCCAACCAAGTTGAATCAATCGGTGCCACCGAGATGGGGTTTGCCCTAAGCCATTGCACTTCGGTCCATCTGAGTTGTGTATATCGGTCCCGCCGAGATGCCTAACGTTCATATCTTTTACACAGTTCGGTGCCACCGAGTCTTCTGAATCGGTGCCACCGAGTTGGGTCAAAAGTGTGTAACGGTTGGATTTTGTGTGGAGGCTATATATACCCCTCCACCACCTCCTTCTCTGTAAGGAGAGCCATCAGAACGTGCCTACACTTCCACCATACATTTTCTGAGAGAGAACCACCTATTCATGTGTTGAGATCAAGCCATTCCATTCCTACCATTTGAATCTTGATTTCTAGCCTATCCCAAACTGCTTTCCACTCAAATCCCTCTTCCACCATAGCCAAATCTGTGAGGAGTTGTTTGAGTGTTGGGAAGACTATCATTTGAAGCACAAGAGCAAGGAGTTCATCAACAACACACCGTCTATTACCTTTTGGAGAGTGGTGTCTCCTAGATTGGTTAGGTGTCACTTGGGAGCCTCCGACATGATGTGGAGTTGAACCAAGTAGTTTGTAAGGGCAAGGAGATCGCCTACTTCGTGAAGATCTACCCCGAGTGAGGCTAGTCCTTCGTGGACGTAAGCCATGGTGGAATAGACAAGGTTGCTTCTTCGTGGACCCTTCGTGGGAGGAGCCCTCTGTGGACTCGCGCAGCCGTTACCCTTCGTGGGTTGAAGTCTCCATCAACGTGGACGTACGATAGCACCACCTATCAGAACCACGCCAAAAACCACCGTGTCTTCATTGCGTTTGAAATCTCCGATCCCCTCCTTTACTTACATATGCAATTGCTTACTTTCCACTGCTATACTCTTAGAATTGCATGTGTAGGGTGATGCTTGACTGGTGTTAATGCTAAAATCTGCTAACAACTAAAATTGGGAAAAGGTTAGGTTTTATTTGGTCAAGTAGTCTAATCACCCCCCTCTAGACATACTTTCCATCCTACAGATGCGCATGCATCTTGAAGCCATTGACAACGACCTCTGGTTTGTCGTCAGGATGGGCGTCCCCAAGGTCGGTGAAGGTGTCACCGCTGCTGACGTGAAGAGGTTCGCGCAATTCGACTCCACCGCCAAGAACATCATCTGTGGTCATCTGACCAAAGGACAGTATGGACATGTGAGTGCTTTGGAGACTGCAAAGCTTGTCTGGGACTGGCTTTCCAAGGTCAATGAGGGCATCTCATCACAACGGGACTCCCGAATCGATGTTCTTCGCAATCTCTTCAATCGCTTCAAAAGGCCCAAGAATGAAAATGTCCAGCTCACCTTCGATCGTCTCACTGATATCACCAATGAGCTTCATGCTCTTGGCGCCACTGATATCACGAAGCATGAAGTTGTGAAGAAGCTACTGAGGTCTCTGGACAGTTCCTTTGACACCCTATCACTGATGATCCAAGAGCGCCCTGACTTCAAGCAACTGGATCCTGCCAATATACTTGAGAGGCTCAATACACATGAATTCCAGCTATCTGAGAAGAGAGAGATCTATGGTCCTAGCTATGGATGATCGCGTGCTTTGAAAGCAAAGGTTGTATCTTCGTCTGAAGACTCCGACTGCTATTCTGAGAGTGCTGAAGACATTGGCAGAGAGCTCGCAATGCTTGTGAAGAAGTTCCAGAAGTTTACCAAGAAGAAACATTTTGGAAAGTCTTCAAAGTATGATTCCAAGAAAGATGAGGCTTCCACTCGTGACTACAAGAAGAGAACTTGCCACAAATGCAAGAGATTAGGTCACTACATTGCTGATTGTCCTCAATGGGAGAAGGAATCAAAGAAGAAGAAGAGCAAGGAGTATGACTCTGATGACAAGAAGAAGAAGAAAAAATCAACGTCTTCATCAAAGTCTTCATCACGCAAATCAAGTTCTTCTAGCAAAGCTCGTGCGTTCCTTGGCAAGGAGATGGATTCAGAGGAGGAATCTGACACTGAGGAGGTAGTGGAGGAGTCGGAGGAGGAGTCAGACTCGGGCGTGGCTAGCCTGGCTCTGGTTTCAGCATTCGTCACCAAGTCCATCTTCAACACTGAAGACAATGGTCACGTCATCGACACCATGGACGACGACCCTACTCCTGCCTACTGCTTCATGGCAAGAGGCGCTAAGATAACTTCCCGCGCTGCCTACTTTGAAACCTCTAGTGAAGATAACTCTGAATATGAATCCAAACCTAGCTATAAGACACTTGCTAAAATTGCAACTGAGCAACAAACTGCTATGGAAAAGATTAAAAAATTGCTAGACAAAAGCGATGATCTGTTGGACGAGGAAATGAATCAAATTCAATCCTTAATTGAAGACATAAAAAATCTTCAAGTTAAGTATGAAGAGTTCCTAAGTCGTCATGATACCCTCTCATCTGATCACGAGAAGCTCTCCTATGAATATCTTCAAAGGAAGCAAGAGCTTGAGAAGCTGAGAGCGTCTCATGATGATCTTCGGACTGAAAACGATTCACTACTCGCTCAACAGATCAGTACCGCTCAGGATGAATTTGTGCCACCTTACTTGAAATGCCTTGAGCATGATAACGCCAATTCTTCTGCTGAATGCACTACTGTTTATGAAAATGCAATATCTTCAACTACTGTTGCGGCAACTAACCCCTCATCTAAGGAAGCCATTGCTATTACTGATGAGAATGCTAGGTTGAAGACATTGCTTGAGACAGGCATGTTTAAGAGTCTCAAAGGGCATCAGACTCTTTGTGATGTCCTCAAGAAACAGATCCTGAACAGAAACCCTAGGAAAGAGGGTATTGGCTTTGAGAGGAGAATCAATGTTGATGGGTCTTACTGGAAGCCTGAGCAGTACCCCAAAACTACCTGGGTTGCTGCACAAGGGCTATCAGTAGATCCATCCACCTTATCTGGTTACAACTGTGCTAACCCTATCATCATTGATGAGTCCTTTGACTCAAACTATAAACTGTTCAAAAACCAGAATGGTGAAGTGTTTGCCAGGTTTATTGGAACTAACTGCAGGAATGGTTCACCTATGAAGAAGATCTGGGTTCCCAAAAGTCTTCTGGAAAAGCTTCCAGTGAATGTCATCATGACACCACCAGGGAAGAAGACAATCCCTAGAGCAAGAGCTTCATATGGACCAAAGTCTTCATATAGACAAAGGTCTTTGCATGATCGCCCTAACGCCAATGTTTTGCAGGGTTACAATGATCAGACTCATGAATACGAGAGACGTTCTTCATACCATTATGTTCACAAATCAAAGAATTTCTCTGCCTATTCATTTGAGTACTCTAACCCCCCTGTGAAGCTATTTGCTAGGGCTTCAAAGCCAAAGTTCTCAGATGCTGCACTTAGACTCATTGCTTCTAAGCCACCCCTTCAGATGTGGGTGGTTAAGAAGAACTAAACTCTCTCTTGCAGGATCAGGTCTCCAGCCAAAAGGCATTGGGTTCTGAAGACAATGCTGGGGACCTGAATAAACTTGTGGGGCACAAGTTAAAATGCCCAACATGCTATGGAACAAAAGATTCAATATAACTTCTTGATGATTACATTGCTATATCTTTCATGAAACTAATCCTGCATGAAGTGTCCGTGATCACATGCTTTATCTTCGCAAATTGTCATCATGAAGCCTATCCCACTAACTTTACTGTAGGATTCACTTCCAAAAGCTACTGAATGGATCCTGGACAGTGGCTGCACCAACCATATGACTGGTGACCAAAGCTTACTCATGGACTCTACAATTCCTCCATCTACCCAAAAGCAGATTACATTTGCTGATACTAGGACAAGCAAGGTATTGGGTCTAGGTAGGGTTGCAATCTCAAAGGATCGGCACATGGATAAAGTGATGCTTGTCGAATCCCTTGGATTCAACCTCATGTCAGTCTCAATGCTTTGTGATCTTGATATGATTGTCATCTTTGGCAAATTTCGCTGTCTTGTACTAATGGCTTCTGACAAATCCCAAGTCTTCGAAGGTTATCGAAGAGGTGACTTGTACATGGTAGATTTCTCCGCAGGACCATAGCTGGCCACATGTCTTCTAGCAAAAGCTTCAGAATGCTGGCTTTGGCATCGACGGCTAGGACATGCTGGCATGAGGAACTTGCATACCCTTGTGAAGAAGAAGCACATCATTGGGATCGAGGGCGTCAAGTTCAAGAAGGATCACCTGTGTGGAGCGTGTGAAGCCGGGAAGATGACTAGGGCGAAACATCCCTCGAAGACAATCATGACGACCACTCGTCCCTTCGAGCTGCTACACATGGACTTATTCGGCCCTAGTCATTACTCCACTCTTACTACATCTGCACACCTATATGGCTTTGTGATTGTTGATGATTATTCTAGATATACATGGGTTCATATAATCCTGTATAAGACTGAAGTGCAGGATGTCTTCAGGCGGTTCGCCAACCGTGCTATGACCAACTATGGCGTCAAGATCAAGCACATCAAAAGTGACAATGGCACCGAGTTCAAGAACACTGGGCTCGACACCTATCTTGACGTTCTTGGCATCACTCATGAGTTATCAGCTTCATACACTCCTCAGTAGAATGGCGTCGTGGAGTGCGCAATCTATCCACCAAGAATGCATTTGTTGCACATGAAGCCAGCCGCCGGGCTTGGAAGAGTCTCACACTTCTCTGCTCTGAAGACGACCTTGCTGCCGATGGCTTCAAGGAAGGCTTCAAGTTCGACTCCAAGCCTCCTGCTATAGCGAAGTGGCGTGCTACACCATCTCTAGAAGACTCCGACTACTCGTCTTCAGCGCCCACTGTCGTCGCACGGGTGGTTGATGAGGAAGATGATGCTACTTCACCACCAATGGCTTCACTACATCAAGACGCTGCATCAGGCCCGTCTGCACCGTCCAACTCCAACATCGACCCGGCTGCCCCAACATCCTCATCGCCTCCAAGGGACGTGTAGACACCCTATGTCTTCACACCTTTTTGGTCACTTCCTGACAAAAGGGGGAGAAGCATATGGGTTGATAGTCTTCAAGCGGGCAAATTGGGCTGGGCTTGATATATTTTTGCTAAGTTTACAACTCTCGTCCTGATGGACGTCTGCTACTTTCGCCGTTTTTGCTACTATTTGTGTGATACTCATCCTTGATATTATGCGCATGAAGTCATTTCGCAGACGCCCATATTTCATTGTGCATGTCATTATCTTCAATATATTTGGTATGCACATGTTGTGACTTCATGAATAGAGGGAGATCTCCATAACTCAAACTTGCCATGTGCATTTGCATTCAAAGGCAAATTACTGATATGCACATCTTCAGGGGGAGCCCCTCCTACTTCATGAAGCCAAACCATCTGTACCTTAACTTCACCTATTTTTATCCCCGTTGAAAACTTCAACCAGTTTGTCATCAATCACCAAAAAGGGGGAGATTGTAAGTGCATCTAGTGCCACCCCTTGTTGGTTTTGGAGTATTGAAGACAAACTTGGTTGTGGGACTAATGTGTTTGTGAGATTCACAGGAGAACACAGGTAGAAGTCCCTATTGATACGATTTACCCATCGAAGATGACCCCTAAAAATGTATGAAGACATTGAAGACAATGATGGTTTACAAAGACATTCGGTCTGAAGACATTGGTTCATGAAGACATTCGTCGAAGACAATGAAGCCTGAAGACATTGTCTTTTGATAGTTTCATTTTCTTATTTCTTGAGTCATAGGAACCACCAAACTGTCAAGTGGGGTCGAGGTAAATGAAGTCAGAAACTGACGTGATGCTCAACCTAAAATCCTATGTCTTCAAGCGAAGACAAACGAGAGAAAATCTCTTCCAGAGTTGGTTGAGTCAGCTTTGCTTGTAGCCCAAGTAAAGTTGCCGCGTGGGTTCAAATTCCGACCGTTGGACATGTGTCAGTTCCTAAGTGACCAAGGGTCATTTCGGACATATCATGTCGGGTTGCCCCCTGGCTATAAATAGCCACCCCCCTTCACCATAAGATGGTGGCTGCTCCTAGTTAGTGCACGGCTTTTGTCGTTGAGAGCAACCCACCTCGAAGCCTTTGAGAGAGAAACCTTGCGAGGACAAAACCCAAAACACCCAAAGCCCAAAGTGTTTGAGCATCACTGAAGACATTCTGCTCTAAGTGAACTGAAGACTTATTACACTTGAAGACTGTGATCTTCCAGTCGGTTAGGCATCGCGTTCTGAGCATCCAAGAGTCATTGTGGATTGCCGGTGAACGAAGTCTGTGAAGGTTTGGAAGTCTACCTTGAAGACTTACCAGAGTGATTGGGCGAGGTCTAAGTGACCTTAGCTCAAGGGGAATAAGGTGAAGACGCGGTCTTCTAAGTTCAATCTCAGCCTCCCTAACCAGACGTACAACTGTCGCAGCAGTTGGAACTGGTTAAACAAATCACTGTCTTCCCTGAGCTCCTGGTTCTATCCTTACTCTTCCTTACTTACTGTTTTGAACTGTGAAGCCTTTGCATGCGTGCTTGTGTTTGAAGATATTCCCTGAAGCCATTCCTTTGATTACTCATTTATCTTCATGCTTCTCATGTTTATGTTCAATGCATGCTTGTATGTATGATGTCTGTCCTCGTCATATCAGTTCATTTTATTGATAGGCATCGCTAGTTCTTATCCTGCTTCCGCTTTCTTCGAAGACATTGCTTGTTTTTGAAGCCTTTCATAAAAATCGCCTATTCACCCCCCTCTAGTCGATAACTAGCACTTTCAGATCTCTTATAGTAAGTAAAGCATTCTCGAGGACACATGGGAATTTCATGTAGTCACTTTCATCATGTTTGTTTGATTCGCATTCGCTACTTTGATAATTTGATATGTGGGTGGACCGGTGCTTGGGTGCTGTTCTTACTTGAACAAGCCTCCCACTTATGATTACCCCTTCTCGCAAGCATCCGCAACTACGAAAGAAGAATTAAGATAACTCTAATCATAGCATTAAACATATGGATCCAAATCAGCCCCTTACGAAATAGTGCATAAACTAGGGTTTAAGCTTCTGTCACTCTAGCAACCCATCATCTAATTACTACTCCACAATGCGTTCCCTTAGGCCCAAAGATGGTGAAGTGTCGTGTAGTCGACGTTCACATGACACCACTAAGGGAATCAACAACATACATATCATCAAAATATCAAACGAATACCAAATTCACATGATTACTTATGACAAGACTTCTCCCATGTCCTCAAGAACAAAAGTAACTACTCACAAATCGTATTCATGTCCAAGATCAGAGAGGTGTTGAATAGCATAATAGATCTGAACATATAATCTTCCACCAAATAAGCCAACTAGCATCAACTACAAGGTGTAATCAACACTACTAGCAACCCACAGGTACCAATCTGAGGTTTTAAGACAAAGATTGAATACAAGAGATGAACTAGGGTTTGAGATGAGATGGTGCTGGTGAAGATATTGATGAAGATTAGTCCTCCCATGATGAGAGGATCGCTGGTGATGTCGATGGCGATGATTTCCCCCTCCCGGAGGGAAGTATCCCCGGCCGAATCTCTCCGCCAGAGAGCAAACGTGCTCCTGCCCAAGTTCCGCCTCAAGACGGCAGCGCACCATCCCGAAAGTCTTCTTTCTATTTTTTCTAGGGCAAATGGGCTTATATACCAGAAAATGGGGGCCAGAGGCTGGCCAGGGGCCCCACGAGATACCAGGGCACGCCTGGGGGGGTGGCGCGCCCTGGTGCCTCGTGGGCACCTGGGTGGCCCCCTCTGGTACTTCTTGTTTTCAGTATTTTTTATTTATTCCAAAATAAATCTCCGTAAAATTTCAGCTCATTTGGAGATGTGCAGAATAGGTATCTCTGACATAGCTTTTTCAGGTCCAGAATTCCAGCTGCCGGCAATCTCCCTCCTTGTGTGAATCTTGCATATTAAGAGAGAAAAGGCATTAGAATTTCTCCACAAAGTGTTATATTGATTAAAACACTATAAATAACAGTAGCAAAACATGATGCAAAATGGACGTATCAACTCCCCCAAGCTTAGACCTCGCTTGTCCTCAAGCGAAAGCCGATATCGATAATCATGTCCACATGTTTAGAGAGAGAGGTGTTGATAAAAACAAAATATGGACATAGTAGCATCATGATCATTATTATAACAACAATATTTATTATCATAAAACTTCTCATGAGCAAGTAACAATTCATCACAACAATGGAGTATAAGGCATAAACTTTCTTGAAAACTAACAAACTATGTTCTCAGTCAATAATGCAATTGCAATTCATCATATTTTTAGGAAGGGTCTCATGTAGGAGCTATTTAGCAAGTCCACATACCCAACCATCATTTAGTCTTCTATGATTGCTAACACTCACGACATATATATGGAGCAAAAAGTTTCAGCCAGACACAGAGAAAGATAGGGGCTTGTGATTTCGCAGAGGGAAGCAAAGGTTGTCATGCGCTTTTTGTTTTTGGATGCTAGAGCTCTTAATGCAAAGGAACGTCACGTTATATTGCCCCTTGTGATAGCAACCTTTATTATGCAGTCTGTCGCTTTTATTTCTTTACCATCACAAGATCGTACAACGCTTATTTCCCTTCCAATAAAAGTTCAGACATATTTAGAGGCAATTTTTATTGCTTGTTGCACCGATGACAACTTACTTGAAGGATCTTATTCAATCCATAGGTAGATATAGTGGACTCTCATGACATGAAACTAGGTTTAAGGGTTTTGGATGCACAAGTAGTATCTCTACTTGGTGCGAATTTTTGGCTAGCAAAGATATTGAGCAAGCACCACATGTTGGGGGATCTATAACAATATAACTTCTATGTGAATATGAACAAACATAATTCATTACGTTGTCTTCCTTGTCCAACATCAATAATTTGGCATAAAATACTTAATGGGGGCTCACAATCATAAAAGATGTCCAAGATAGTATATTTGCATGTGAATCTTCTCTTCCCTTATTAATTCTTTCATGAATTGCATCATTGACTAATATTATATTTGTTAACCTCCAATAAATTTTACCACTTATACTTTTCTTTATGTGATGTCATTACTTTCCATAAGATTAGCATATGATCTTTTTCATTATTTTGATTGCTAGCATTGGAACATAAAAGTAAAGAAGCACAAACTCGAACTACTCTTTATTATATATTGCTCTCAACTCGATTACATACATAGATGGATCATGAAACTAACACTCGAAAATAGATCATGCTAAACTTTTATTCAACTAGATCACGAAATAACTAGGGATCGAACTAAAAATAGGTAATGATAATAAAAGTGATGGTGATACGATACCGAGGCGCCTCCCCCAAGCTTGGCACAAGCCAAGGGGAGTGCCCATACCCATGTGCTCAAGTCTCCTTCTTTGGTGATGGTGGAGATGGTGGGGTAGCAAGCTTGTCCTTCAGCTCGAGTAAATACATCAATCTGCGGTTGATACTTCGAAGGGCGATGTTTTGTTCCTCCAATAAAATAACTTCGCGCGTGAGATATGTATTCCGAACACTAACTGTTTCAAAGGCCCTTAGGGCTTCAATTACTGATGGGGGAAGATGATCATAAAAAGGTTGAAGGATATCTCCCTTCTCTGCGGTCTCCTCCATGGGGACGGCTTGCCCTCCTTCCGGAGCCTGGGCTCCTGCAACTTTCTCGGCCTTGTTCTCCTTGCCATTGTCTTCTTCCATGGTAACCTCTCCTTCCCCCTCTCACCTGACCTCCATCCCCAGCAACCAGGCATCGTCTCCCACATTGTTTGAGGAAGAGGAAGACATGATGCCTGGCTTCAAGATCTGACAGAAAACAGCACAAAACAAGAACAGAAGATTTTTCTGCGATACGGTGGAGTGAGGCGGGCGGCTCAGCGACTGGCGGAGCCGGCCCGGCGGGCGCGCAGAAGCCGGCCGGGGGACGCCAGAGGCAACGGTGACTGCGGCGGCTGCGGCAGCTCAAGGCCGTTCTATGGCAGAAGAAGAGCACGGCCAGGGCGGCTCAGAGACGCCGGGGCGGCTCGACGTGCAGCAGGGTCATGGCAGAGACAGCGGTGCAGGGCAGGTCACGTGTGGCGGAAGTAAGGACCAAGGCGACAGCGGATCCGGTGACTTGGCGCATCAGGGGTGGCCCGGCGACAGCAGAGGCGCGGGGACCTGCAGCACCACAGGGCAAAGGAAGGCGGCCCGCGGCGACGCCGGCGAGTCGGCGAAAGCAGCTTGCTGCTGCAGAGGCCATACGGTTGGGGCCACTTCGGCGGTTTGAGGAGGCCCCCGGCGATTTGAGGCGGCTCAACACGGGGCGGCCTGAGTGGCGACACAGAGATGGCGTCAGGTGGTGACTCAGAAACAGAATCGAGGCGGCTTGGTGGCGAAGGTGAACGCGACGGCGGCTTGCAGCATCGAGTCGGAGCACTTGGTGGCGGGTCGTGCGGACGGGGCGCGCAGTGGTGAGAGCTGGCAGAGGGCGCAGCAGCCGTCGGCTGTGCGACGAGCCGGTGGGAGATACGGCAGCAGCCGGCAGCGCGGGAGGATTCGGAGTGGTGAGCCGGTTACGACGGCTTGAGGGCGAGCTGGCAACGGCGGTTTGCAGGCAGCGCGGCAGCTTGGAGTGTGTGGAAGTGGCGGTGCCAGTACGAGAAGAGCTGGCGAAGCACGTGGATGCGGCAGTCCGGCGAGGGTGATCCAGCTAGGCCGGAGTGCGGCGGCGGCTTTACCCCCACTGCAGCTGAGGAGAAGCGGCAGCGGACTGGCAAGGGGAGGCGCAGCGATGGTCTGCAGAGATACGGATCAAATCCCCGGCAATTGAGGCGAAACGGCGACTCGTGGCCATGGGGACGGCGCGAGGGCGCGAGAAGGGGTGGGGCAAGGCCACAGTTGTGGCCTGTGGCCGGAGCGACCGTAGCAGCAGAGGAGACCCGCAACAGGCGGCTTGAGGTAGAGAGGCGCCCACGGCGGGTCACCACGGGGAGATTAGGCAGCGGCGACTTGGTACGCCATGGCTACAGTGGCTTGAAGACCCGGCTGCACATCAGCGGCGGCGGCAGCAGGTGCTCGAGGCGAGCGTGCCGTGGGAGCAGTCAAGGACGGCCGGTGGCTTGAAGCAAATGCATCGCGGCCGCAGAGTCGAGGTGGCTGGGCGCCCAGGGTGAGGGGAAACTCGCAGCGGAGGTGGGCGGCTTGTGGCGGCCCGGAGATGTGGAGGCGCGATGAAGCGACGCTTGAAACCGCGGCGACTTGCCGCGGATGTGAGTCCATGGCAGCTTGGACGAACGAAAAAGTGAGCCGCCGTCGTTCAGCAGAAGCGGCTCCCGAAGGTGGCTCAAGGCAGAGGCGGAGACCAGCGCAGGCAACTCACAGCGGCGGAGGTGGCTTCGGCCAGCGGCGGCTCATGGCAAGGGTGGGTTGCGAGCGGTCCTCAAGGCAGAGGCGACCTTGAGCGGCTCACGGAGGCAGCGGCAGCTCTCATCACAGTGTGAGGCGGTGGCGGCTTAGAAAGTGGGGGCGAGCCACAGTAATTTTACGGAGGCGGGTCGTCATGCCGGCGAATCAAGGCGGGTCGTCACACCCTTCTCCTCCAGATCGCGGCTGGCTTGAATAATCCATGTCCGAGTCCTTTTCCAACGAGCAGGCACACGTGAGGCATCGGTTTGATCCGACGCGTTCCTTTCAGATCTCTGTTTTGGCGACTCGAAAACGACTGAATAAATCACATGACGGCGGCAGCGGATAAACCGTAACCCTAATTCTTCTCTGACTCAAATCTTATGGATTGTAAAATCTGGACCGATGATGCTGATGCAGATCCTTTCGAGCTAAGACTTTCTTCATCCGAAAAATTGCCAACTTCTCAATCCCTAGGAGAGATCCCTCCAAGAACTCAACACCACCGTGCATTGGGCCCCACGGTGGGCGCCAACTGTCGTGGTTTTGTCACGGCAGATGTCCTAGTGTGAGGACTTAGTCGTGAGGCCAACACAATTAAGTGGTAGCTTGAACGGGGTTGAGCGGGATGAGAGACGCGAGATTTTACCCAGGTTCGGCCCCTCACGGTGGAGGTAAAAGCCTACATCCTGCTTGATTGATATTGATGATGATGATGATCTCGGTTACAAGGGTGCTGTTTCCCTGACTGTGTCTCGAGAGCTATCAAAACGTCTGTCCCGAGACCTGCCAAAACATCTGTCTCGAGACTTATGTCTATCTTGACCTCTAAAAAACTTGTCCCTCTTTGGGTGCCTTGCCCCTCCTTATATAAGTTGAAGGGGCGGCTTACATGAGATTCTGGGTTATACCCGTGATTGGAGTCCTACTCTAAGTCATCCGTGTCTTCCAAGTTAAAGGGTCTTCATCTTGTATTCTTGACGGAAACTCGCCCGGGCACTGTAGCAGGCTGGGTTAACTTGAGGCCTGACACTGTAGCAGACCGGGTTAACATCACGCCTGGCACTGTAGCAGGCCGGGTTAACTTTCACGCCTGGCACTGTAGCAGGCCGGGTTAACTTCAGGCCCGGGTCACTGTAGCAGCCGGGTTAGCTTTCATGCCGAGTTAACTTGAGGCCGGGCACTGTAGCAGGCCGGGTTAATATCCGGGTTAACATCACGGCACTGTAGCAGCCGGGTCAATCTCCATGTCCGGTACTGTAGCAGGACGGGTCAATCTTCATGTCCGGTACTGTAGCAGCCGGGTTACCATCACGGCACTGTAGCAGCCGGGGCAATCTTCAGGTCCGATACTGTAGCAGACGGGTCATGCTTGAGCCCAGGTCCTGTAGCAGGCCGGGTCTTGGGTGCGGGTAATATCCCCGACAGTGGTCAAAACTTCTGGAAGTATATATAAAGATTTTTTATCTTGCAAAACAAGTAATCCAGAAGAAAAACGGAGTCGGAAGGGCACACGTGGGGCCCACGAGGTACTAGGGCGCGCCTGGGGGTGGCGCGCCCTGGTGCCTCATGGGCACCAGGTGGGTCCCCGGCTGTTTCTTATTTTTTTATTTTTATAAATATTCCAAAACTGACAGAAAATATTTTTATGGAATTTTTGGAGTCGATTTACTTACCGTATCACATACCTCTTCCTTTTCAGGGTTCTGGAGTGTTCCGGAAGGTCTCTCTTATGTACTCTTCCGGTGTAATTGTTTCAATAATATTAGTTTCAACATTAATGGGGGTACCTGAAATATAATGCTTAATTCTCTACCCATTCATCACTCTCGGATTAGTGCCTTCAGAGTTGTTTATTTTGATGGCTCCGGAGCGATAAACTTCTTCGATGATATATGGTCCTTCCCATTTAGAGAGGAGTTTTCCTGCAAAGAATCTTAAACGAGAATTGTATAATAAAACTTGCTCACCTACTTTGAATTCCCGTTTTTGAATTCTTCTATCATGCCATCGTTTAACCTTTTCTTTAAATAATTTGGCATTTTCATAAGCTTGGGTTCTCCATTCATCTAATGAGCTAATATCAAATAACCTCCTTTCACCGGCAAGTTTAAAATCATAATTTAGTTCTTTAATTACCCAATATGCCTTATGTTCTAACTCAAGAGGTAAATGACATGCCTTTCCATAAACCATTTTATAAGGAGACATACCCATAGGATTTTTATAAGCAGTTCTATAAGCCCATAACACATCGTCAAGTTTCTTAGACCAATTTTTTCTAGATCTATTGATGGTTTTCTGCAAAATTAATTTTATTTCTCTATTGCTCAATTCAACTTGACCACTAGTTTGGGGATGATAGGGAGATGCAATTCTATGGTTGACATCATATTTAGCAAGCAATTTACGGAATGCACCATGAATAAAATGTGAACCACCATCAGTTATTAAATATCTAGGGACTCCAAACCGCGGGAAAATAACATCTTTAAGCATTTTAATAGAAGTGTTATGATCAGCACTACTAGTTGGAATAGCTTCTACCCACTTAGTAACGTAATCAACAGCAACTAAAATATGAGTATACCCATTGGATTTAGGAAAAGGTCCCATATA
Source organism: Thinopyrum obtusiflorum (assembly GCA_036873465.1). Lineage (NCBI taxonomy): Eukaryota > Viridiplantae > Streptophyta > Magnoliopsida > Poales > Poaceae > Thinopyrum > Thinopyrum obtusiflorum. Next base: position 41,894 of record JAAAWM010011969.1, on the reverse strand, counting down.
ATCAAATCCCCAAACATCAAATGGTTCAACAGCAAGTGAATAATTCATAGGCATTTCCTGACATTTACCAACATTACCAATTCTTTGACATTCATCACAAGAGGAGACAAACTTACGAGCATCCTTGAAAAGAGTAGGCCAATAAAAACCAGATTGTAGTACCTTGTGTGCAGTTCTGTCTCCCGCATGGTGTCCTCCGTAAGCTTTGGAGTGACACTTCCTTAGGATTGGTTCCTATTCATGCTTAGGCATACAACGTCTAATAATACGATCTACTCCTTCTTTATAAAGATGTGGGTCATCCCAGAAGTAATGTCTTAAATCAAAGAAGAACTTTTTCTTTTATTGGTATGTGAAACTAGGTGGTATATATTTAGCAACAATGTAATTAGCATAGTCTGCATACCAAGGAGTATTACGAGAAGCATTTATGACAGCTAATTGTTCATCAACAAAATCATCATTAATAGGTAGTGGGTCATCAAGAACATTTTCTATTCTAGACAAGTTATCTGCTATGGGATTCTCAGCTCCCTTCCTATCAATAATATGCAAGTCAAATTCTTGTAGCAATAAAACCCACCTAATGAGTCTAGGTTTAGCATCTTTCTTTTCCATAAGATATTTAATAGCAGCATGATCAGTGTGAACAGTTACCTTAGAATCAACTATGTAAGATCTGAATTTATCACAAGCAAACACGACTGCGAAAAATTATTTTTCAGTAGTAGCATAATTTCTTTGGGCACTGTCTAGAGTTTTACTAGCATAATGGATAACATTTAATTTCTTATCAACTCTTTGTCCTAGAACAGCACCAATAGCATAATCACTAGCATCACACATAATTTCAAAAGGCAAGTTCCAATCAGGTGGTTGAACAATAGGTGCAGTGGTTAAGGCTTTCTTAAGTGTTTCGAAGGCTTCTAGACAATCATCATCAAAAATAAATGAAACGTCTTTTGCAAAAGATTGGTAAGAGGCCTAGAAATTTTGGAGAAGTCTTTAATAAACCTCCTATAGAAACCAGCATGACCAAGGAAACTTCTTATACCTTTAATATCTTTAGGACACGGCATTTTCTCAATAGCATCAACTTTAGCTTTATCAACTTCAATACCTCTTTCAGAAATTTTATGACCCAAGACAATGCCTTCATTTACCATAAAGTGGCACTTCTCCCAATTCAAGACAAGATTAGTTTCTTCGCATCTCTACAAAACTCGATCAAGGTTGCTTAAGCAATCATCAAAAGAAGTCCCGTAAATGGAAAAATCATCCATGAAAACCTCAACAATCTTTTCACAAAAGTCAGAGAATATAGCAGTCATACATCTTTGAAAGGTAGCAGGTGTATTGCATAAACCAAAAGGCATACATCTATAAGCATAAGTTCCAAAAGGACAAGTGAAGGTGGTTTTCTCTTGATCGGGTTGTGATACGGGTATTTGAGAAAAACCAGAATAACCATCTAGGAAACAAAAGTGTGTATGCTTAGATAATCTTTCTAACATTTGATCAATAAAAGGTAATGGGTAATGATCTTTTCTAGTAGCTTTGTTTAATTTTCTAAAATCAATTACCATCCTATAACCAGTCACAATTCTTTGTGGAATGAGTTCATTTTTATCATTAGGAACAATGGTAATACCTCCTTTCTTAGGGACACAATGAACGGGATTTACCCATCTACTATCAGCTATGGGATAGATTATACCTGCCTCCAGAAGTTTTAATATTTTAGTTCTTACCGCCTCTTTCATCTTAGGATTTAATCGTCGTTGGTGGTCGACAACCGGTTTAGCATCAGGCTCCATATTAATCTTATGCTGACATACAGTGGGACTAATGCCCTTAAGATCATCAAGAGTATATCCAATAGCAGCTCGGTGCTTCCTCAGAGTTTTCAATAATCTCTTTTCTTCATGTGCTGAAAGGTTAGCACTAATAATAACAGGATATATCTTCTTTTCATCAAGATAAGCATATTTCAATGTATCAGGCAAATGTTTCAATTCAAACACATGATCACCTTTAGGTGGAGGAGGACCTCCAAGAGTTTCAACAGGCAAATTATGTTTAAGGATAGGAGGTTGATCAAAGAACATCTTATCTATTTCATTTCTTTCATTCATATGCATATCATTCTCATGGTCTAGCAAATATTGTTCTAACGGATCAGTAGGAGGTACGGCAATAGAAGCAAGACCAACAATTTCATCTTTACTAGGCAATTCTTTTATCATGAGGTTGTCTATGAAACTTAGAGAAATTAAACTCATGAGACATACCACCAAAATTAACGCTAACTATTTCTTTAGCGCAATCAATCTTTGCATTAACAGTGTTCAAGAAAGGTCTACCAAATATAATGGGACAAAAATCATCTTGTGGAGAACCAAGGACTAGAAAATTAGTAGGGTATTTAATTTTTTCACACAAGACTTCAACATCTCTAACGATCCCAAGTGGTGTAATGGTATCTCGGTTTGCAAGTTTAATAGTAACATCAATGTCCTCAAGTTTAGCAGGTGCAATATCATTCATAATTTCTTGATATAAAGTAAAAGGAATAGCATTCACACTAGCACCCAAACCACATAAGCCATGATAGCAATGATCTCCTATCTTAACTGAGACAACAGGCATGCCCACAATGGGTCTATTTTTATCTTTAGGATCAGGTTTAGCAATTCTAGCTGCTTCATCGCAGAGGTAAATAACATGCCCATCTATATTATCAACCAAGAGATCTTTAACCATAGTAACATTAGGTTCAACTTTAATTTGTTCAGAGGGTCTAGGTGCTCTAATATGACTTTTATTAATCATAGTTGAAACTTTAGCATGTTCCTTAATCCTAACAGGAAAAGGTGGTTTCTCAATATAAGCGGTAGGCACAACTGGATCAGCATGGTAAACAATTGTTTCTTCTTTAATACTAACAGGTTCCTCAATCTTTTCTTTAACAGGGGGATGATATTTAAGCCACTTCTCCTTAGGGAGATCAACATGAGTAGCAAATGATTCACAAAAGGAAGCTACTATCTCAGAGTCAAGTCCACATTTAGTGCTAAACTTATGAAAAGCATCGGTGGCCATAAAAGATTTAACACAATCGAACTCAAGTATTATACCTGACTCATTACCTTTGTCAAGTTCCCAATCTTCAAAGTTGTGTTTAATTCTATCCAGAAGATCCCATCTGAATTCAATAGTCTCTTCATAAAGGAGCCAGTCGAAGAAGAATCGAGCAAATTTTGATTATCATGAGAAAGCCGAGCATAAAAAATATGTAAGATAATTTATTTTGAGAGCTCATGGTTGGGGCATGTGTACATCATGTACTTAAGCCTCCCCCAAGCTTGAGCGATGCTTTCTCCTTCACGAGGCCAAAAATTATATATATAATTCTGATCACGATGAACCAAATGCATAGGTTAAAATTTCTAATGGAATTCTAGTTTCAATCGGTTCCAGTCCCATGTATCAGTATCATCACATAGCCTATACCACATTAATGCTTTTCCCTCCAAAGATAAAGGGAATACTTTCTTCTTAACTCCATCTCCGGATAAACTTGCAAGCTTAAACAATCCACAAATTTCATCCACATAAATCAAGTGCATATCAGGATGTATCATTCCATCTCCTGCATAAGGATTAGCTAGCAGTTTCTCTATCATACCCAAAGGAATCTCATATTCAATATCTTTTTCAATAGGTGCAGTAGGTTGAGGAGCAACTATTTGTGTTTCCGGTCGAGGTAAAGATACCCCGAACAAACCCCTCAAACGATTACTTTCCGTAGTGACAAGTGACAGTAAATTTCAGCACGTAATATAAATGTTTCCTTACCAAATTCCACTCACCAAAGGCGCTTCACTCCCCGGCAATGGTGCCAGAAAAGAGTCTTGATGACCCACAAGTATAGGGGATCAATCGTAGTCCTTTCGATAAGTAAGAGTGTCGAACCCAACGAGGAGCAGAAGGAAATGACAAGCGGTTTTCAGCAAGGTGTTTTCTGCAAGCACTGAAATTATCGGTAACGAGTAGTTTGATAGCAAGATAATTTGTAACAAGTGACAAGTAGCAATAGTAACTAAGTATGCAGCAATATAGCCCAATCCTTTTTGTAGCAAAGGACAGGCCAGAACGATCTCTTATAATAAGCAAAGCGTTCTCGAGGACACATGGGAATTTCATCTAGTCACTTTCATCATGTTTGTTTGATTCGCGTTCGTTACTTTGATAATTTGATATGTGGGTGGACCGGTGCTTGGGTACTGCCCTTACTTGGACAAGCATCCCACTTATGATTACCCCCTCTCGCATGCATCCGCAACTACGAAAGAAGAATTAAGATTACTCTAACCATAGCATTAAACAGGTGGATCCAAATCAGCCCCTTACGGAATAGCGCATAAACTAGGGTTTAAGCTTCTGTCACTCTAGCAACCCATCATCTAATTACTACTCCACAATGCATTCCCTTAGGCCCAGAGATGGTGAAGTGTCATGTAGTCGACGTTCACATGACACCACTAAAGGAATCACAACATACACATCATCAAAATATCGAATGAATACCAAATTCACATGATTACTTATGACAAGACTTCTCCCATGTCCTCAAGAACAAAAGTAACTACTCACAAGCCATCAACATGTTGATGTCCAGTGGGGTATTGAATTGCATAATAGATCTGAACATATAATCTTCCACCAAATAAACCAACTAGCATCAACTACGAGATGTAATCAACACTACTAGCAACCCACAGGTACCAATCTAAGGTTTTGATACAAAGATTGAATACAAGAGATGAACTAGGGTTTTAGATGAGATGGTGCTGGTGAAGATGTTGATGAAGATTAGCCCTCTCACGATGAGAGGGTCGCTGGTGTTGTCGATGGCGACGATTTCCCCCTCCCAGAGGGGAGTTTCTCCGGCAGAATCTCTCCGCCGGAGAGCAAAAGTGCTCCTGCCCAAGTTCCGCCTCGAGACGGTGGCGCACCATCCTGAAAGTCCTCTCTATAATTATTTTAGGTCAAAATATCTTATATACCAAAAAATGGGGGCCAGAAGTGGGCCAGGGCCCCCATGAGGTACCAGGGCGCCCCCCCCCCCGGGGGGGGGGGGGGGGGGGGGGGGGGGGGGTGGCGCGCCCTGGTGCCTCGTGGGCACCTGGGTGGCCCCCTCTAGGACTTTTTGCTTCCAATATTTTTTATATATTCTAAAATAATTCTCCCGAAAATTTCAGCTCATTTGAAGTTGTGCAGAATAGGTATCTTGACAGTGCTTTTTCAGGTCCAGAATTCCAGCTGCCGGTATTCTCCCTCCTTGTGTGAATCTTGCATATTAAGAGAGAAAAGGCATTAGAATAGCTCCACAAAGTGCTATATTGATTAAAAACATGATAAATAACAGTAGTAAAACATGATGCAAAATGGACGTATCAATGACCCACTTTCTATTAATGATGATTTTCCTGATGAACAATTAGCTATGATAAATGCTTCTCGTAATACTCCTTGGTATGCAGACTATGCTAATTACATTGTTACTAAATACATACCATCCATCTTTACATATCAACAAAAGAAAAAGTTTTTCTTTGATTTAAGACATTACTTTTGGGATGACCTACATCTATATAAAGAAGGAGTAGATGGTATTATTAGACGTTTGTACCTGAGCATGAACAGGAACAAATCCTATGTAAGTGTCACTCCGAGGCCTATGGAGGACATCATGCGGGAGACCGAACTGCACACAAGGTATTACAATCTGGTTTTTATTGGCCTACTCTTTTCAAGGATGCATGTAAGTTTGTCCTTTCTTGTGATGAATGTCAAAGAATTGGTAATGTTGGTAGACGTCAGGAGATGCCTATGAATTATTCACTTGTTATTGAACCATTTGATATTTGGGGTTTTGATTATATGGGACCTTTTCCTAAATCCAATGGGTATACTCATATTCTAGTTGCTGTTGACTATGTTACTAAGTGGGTAGAAGTTATTCCCACTAGTAGTGCTGATCACAACACTTCTATCAAAATGCTTAAAGAAGTCATTTTCCCGAGGTTTGGGGTCCCTAGATATTTAATGACTGATGGTGGTTCACATTTTATTCATGGTGCTTTCCGTAAGTTGCTTGCTAAATATGATGTTAACTATAGAATTGCATCCCCTTACCATCCTCAGTCTAGTGGTCAAGTTAAATTAACTAATAGGGAAATAAAATTGATTTTGCAAAAGACCATTAATAGATCCAGACAGAATTGGTCTAAGAAACTTGATGATGCATTATGGGCTTACAGAACTGCATATAAAAATCCTATGGGTATGTCTTCGTATAAAATGGTTTATGGAAAAGCATGTCATTTACCTCTTGAATTAGAACATAAGGCATACTGGGCAATTAAAGAACTTAATTATGATTTTAAACTTGCCGGGGAGAAGAGGTTATTTGATATTAGCTCCTTAGATGAATGGAGAACCCAAGCCTATGATAATGCTAAGTTGTTTAAAGAAAAAGTTAAAAGGTGGCATGACAAAAGAATTCAAAAACGGGAATTCAAAGTAGGTGATCATGTTCTATTATACAATTCTCATTTGAGATTCTTTGCAGGAAAACTTCTCTCTAAATGGGAAGGACCGTATATCATCGAAGAAGTTTATCGCTCCGGAGCCATCAAAATAAACAACTCCGAAGGCACCAATCCGAGAGTGGTGAATGGGCAAAGAATTAAACACTATATTTCAGGTACTCCTATTAATGTTGAAACTAATATTATTGAAACAATTACACTAGAAGAGCACATCAAAGAGTCCTTCCGAAACGCTCCAGAACCCTGAAAAGGGGTAGGTATGTGATACGGTAAGTAAACCGACTCCAAAAATTCCATAAAAATATTTCTGTCAGTTTTGGAATATTGGAAGAATTACAAAAATAAGAAACAACCGAGGGGACCCACGTGCTACCCACAAGGCAGAAGGGCGCGACCCCCCCGGGCGCGCCCTAGTGCCTTATGGGCTGATAACCCACAAGTATAGGGGATCGCAACAGTTTTCAAGGGTAGAGTATTCAACCCAAATTTATTGATTCGACACAAGGGGAGCCAAAGAATATTTGCAAGTATTAGCAGTTGAGTTGTCAATTCAACCACACCTGGAAACTAAATATCTATAGCAGAGTGATCAGTAGCACAGTAGTATGATAGTTTGATAGCAGTAGCAATAGTAGTAACAGTAGCAGTAACGATAACAGCAATGGTAGTAGCAATTGTAACAGCAGTAGTAACAATAGTAACTTAGCAAGGAACAATATATGAAAAGCTCATAGGCATTGGATAGGTGATATTCATTGGATAACATTCATCATGTAACAATCATAATCTAGGGTGACACAGAACTAGCTCCAATTCATCAATGTAATGTAGGCATGTATTCCGTATATAGTCATACGTGCTTGCGATAAGAACTTGCATGACATCTTTTGTCCTACCCTCCCGTGGCAGCGGGGTCCATAAGGAAACTAAGGGATATTAAGGCCTCCTTTTAATAGAGAACCGGAACAAAGCATTAACACTTAGTGAATACATGAACTCCTCAAACTATGGCAATCATCGGAAAGAATCCCAATTATTGTCACCTTGGGGTATGCGGATCATAACACATAGCAGGTGCGTATAACTTGCAAGATCGGATCAAGAACACAAATATATTGATGAAAACATAAAGGGTTCAGATCTGGAATCATGGCACTCGGGCCCTAGTGACAAGCATTAAGCATAGCAAAGTCATAGCAACATCAATCTCAGAACATAGTGGATACTAGGGATCAATCCCTAACAAAACTAACTCGATTACATGATAAATCTCATCCAACTCATCACCGTCCAGCAAGCCTACGAAGGAATTACTCACTCCCGGCGGTGTGCATCATGAAATTGGTGATGAATGATGGTTGATGATGACGATGCCGAAAGACCCCCCTCTCCAGAGCCCTGAACGGACTCCAGATCTGGCCCCCCGATGAAGAACAGGAGTTGGCGGCGGCTCCGTATTGTGAAATGCAATAAAACTTCCTCTCTTATTTTTTTCTCTGAAAAACTGAATTTATAGCGTTGGAATTAGGTCAGACGGAGCCACGTGGGCCCCATGACGTACCAGGGCGCGCCTAGGGGGGTGGCGCGCCCTGGTGCCTCGTGGGCACTGAGTGGCCCCCCTCCAGTAGTTCTTGATGCCAATATTTTTTATATATTCCATAAAATTTTTTCAAAAAGTTTCATCCAATTCCAAGAACTTTGATTTTCTGCACAAAAACAACACCATGGCAATTCTGCTGAAAACAGCGTCAGTCCGGATTAGTTCCATTCAAATCATGCAAATTAGGGGCCAAAACAAGAGCAAAAGTGTTTGAAAAAGTAGATACGACGGAGACATATCAACTCCCCCAAGCTTAACTCATTGCTTGTCCTCAAGCAATTCAGTTGACAAACTGAAAGTGATAAAGAAAAACTTTTACAAACTCTTTTGTTCTTGTATCTATATATATATATTCTTAAGTAGTGTCCAAGTTTTCAGCAAAGATTATAACTAACCATGCACATGATAACTCTTAGAAATTATATTCACTCATATCAATGGCATAATCAACTAGCGAGCAATAATAAGATATCTCAAATGCCAACACTTTGTCAAAACAATCATGATATAATATGACAAGCATGGTATCTCGCTAGCCCTTTCTGAGACTACAAAACATAAATGCAAAGCACCTCCAAAGTTCAAGCAGCGACTAAACATTGTAATTCATGGTAGAAGAGATCCAGTTATGATGCACACAACATTAACTATACACAATGCATGAGAATGACAATAGTGCTCTCAGGTCTGGTGCTTATTTGAGAAGGTGATGACTCAACAATAAAAGTAAAATAACATAAAAGTAAATAGATAGGCCCTTCACAGAGGGAAGCATGGATTTACAGAGGTGCCAGAGCTCAAAGCTTAAATCAGAGATAAATAAAATTTTGGGAGGTATGCCTTTCCTGTCAACGTCACGACCGAGAGTTTTCAATATCTTCCATGCTAAACACATTAGTGGCAGTTCCCAAGCGGTAAAGTAAAGTTTACTCCCCCTCCACCAACAATCACAAGCCATGGCTAGCCGAATCCTCGGGTGCCCTCCATACCAATAACTTTTCAGGGGAGTTTGTTTTATTATTTTGCATTTTTAATGATGGGACTGGGCATCCTGATTACCAGCCCCTCTCGTGCAAGGACAAGTGAGTAAACACTCGTCATGAGAATAACCCGCTTAGCATGGAAGATACTGACCGCCCCCTGTCGCTCCATGAGTGGTACGGGCACACAAAACAGATGTTCATTTGAATATTTAGAGGTGGCACGTGCAAATTTACTTAGAATGGCAGAGTAATACCGCATATAGGTAGATATAGTGGACTCATCTGGAATAACTTTGGTTTAAGGGTTTTGATGCACAAGTAGTATTCCCGCTTAGTACAGGCGAAGGCTAGCAAATAGGTTGAGAAGCGACCAGCTAGAGAGCGAAAACGGTCACAATCATGCATTATGAATAATCAACATTGAATACTAGCATGAGTAGGATATAAACACCATGAACATAAATATCGTGAAGGCTATGTTGGTTTTGAATCAACTACATGCGTGAACATGTGCCAAGTCAAGCCACTTGAAACATTCAGAGGAGGATACCATATCATCATACTACATCACAATCATTTTAATGCATGTTGACACTCAAGATAAATCATTATCCACTCCTAGCTACTTAAGCATGGCATGAGCAACTATAATCTCTAGTTGTCATCATAAACATGTTTAATCATAACATGCAGAATCATGGATACTGAGTAAAACATATTTACAAAAACAAAGAACAAGTTGAGTTCATACCCGCTTTTCCTTGCCACAGTCACTTCATCAAATCATCGTCATTATTGCCTTTCACTTGCACGACCGAATGATATGAAAATAATAATAGTGCAAGAGTGCCATGGACTAAGCTGGAATCTGCAAGCATTTTATTCAAAGGAGAAGACAAGGTAAAATGGGCTCTTTGTTAGATCAACAATAATGCATATAAGAGCCACTCAGCATTTTCATCGTGGTCTTCTCCTTACAATGACTCAACAAAAGAAAAGAATTTCAGAGAAACACACGGAAATATTTTTGGAGTTTTTAGTTTTCTAAAGAAAGCAAAAATAAGAAAACAAAAAACAAGAAAAGAAAACTATTTACACGAGAGAGCTCCCAACAAGCAAAAGAAGAAATGGGAAATCTTTTTGGGTTTTCTTTTAATTCTACGAAACTACAACTAATTGAACTAAAAAGAAAAACCAAAAAGAAACAAGAAATGTTTTTGGATTTTCTCAAAGTATTTCAAACACACAAGAAGAAAGCGAGAAAATAAAACTAGCATGGATTATACAATGAAAAGTATGAACACCGACAACTGGAGTGAAATGTGTGATCATGAATGTAATGTCGGTGAGAAATATGTACTCCCCCAAGCTTAGGCTTTTGCCTAGCTTGGTCAACGGCTATCCGTAGTAGCCATCCGGTCCCATATGAAACTCCTGAGGAGGCGGCACGCGGGCGTCCCAATCCTGCCCCCCCCCCCCCCCACCGCCAAGGCATTCCGGTAGGCGATGATGTCCAGTGGCATCACGGTATATCCGTTCCTGGCATGAGAATCAAACAAAGCAGGTGCAGGCAACGGAATAATATCACGGGTATTCTCACTAAAAACCAAGTTATAACGAATGTTGTGAGGGGGCTCGGGATCATCAATAAAGTGGTGGTCCTTCATGGACTGGTGATCTAAGTAAACTTTGGGCAACCGGTAATCATGAGGGCGTATGTTAACATTAAAATGTCTCGCTAAGCGAGTAGCATAAATACCACCATGAATTTTACCCCTAGTCCTATTAGTGTGCAAGCGGCGTGCAACGATAGCTCCAAGGCTATAGGTATGATCATTATGCAGTGCACGATGTAAAATGGCCCAGTCAGGTGTAGCTAGCGCACTACCTTGTTCCCTAGCAAGCAAGCATTTCCCTAGAAATAAAGCGAAGTAGTGAACAGAGGAAAACTGCAAGCTAGTGGCTCGGGCTTTCGACACGCCCCTTTCCTCTCCCATAGTTAAAGTGCGGAGGAAGTCCTCAAACTCCTCTGGTTGAGGCTCTCTGATGTCCCCCTTAGAGGGAATCAAACATATCTCACAAAATTCAGCTAGAGGTATCTGATGATGTTCAACATATAAATCAAAGCGCACCTCAGGGGGTTCGTGCCTACTCAGAAAATGAAAGTTTTGCACAAAGGAATTTGTAAGGATGTGGTACTGGTCACACTCATCTGCGAGGAAGTCAGTCAGTCCAGCATTTGCAACGAATTGCGCGAACTCTTGGTAGAATCCGGCTTCGTTCATGAAGGCATCGTGCGGCCATTCGCACGGCCGGACCTCCATCCTACGTGGAATGTTGAGGTCACTGTCCGAGGACTCCCCAAGGACTCCCTTCGCGTTCCGCTTCGAGGAATTCCTCCGGAGGAAATTCATTTTCCTATGAACAAATTTCTGAAAATTTTGGGCCACAAAATGATGTCAATAAAACTTCACAAGATTGATAGCAACTACTCATATGGATGTCTAGAGGCTATATCAAGCATTCAAACTACTTGGAACTCAAAGAATTCAACATGCAAGCTCATTTCCTGTAGCACCAACAGTGGCTAATTATGCAAAATATAAACCACTAAAGCAAAAACTAATTGGAACAATGGAGGAGTCACATACCAAGGAGCAATCTCCCAAAACAGTTTCGGAAACGGAGCTCCGAGCAAAGAGATCGAAAATTTCAATTTTGTGAGCAAGAACACGAGAGAGAGAGCTACCAGGAATTTTTGCTAGAGGTAAGAGATGAAGTGAGCTGAAGGGATAAGTGAGGGGGTACCTGTGGGGCCCACGAGGTACCAGGGCACACCAGGGGGGTGGCGCGCCCTGGTGCCTCGTGGGCACCTGGGGCACCCCCCTGGTATGATTTTTGTGCTAATATTTTGAAATATTCAATAAAAATTCATGTGAAAATTTCAAATCATTCTGAGCACTTTTGTTTCTGGGCACTTTTTTATTGCACGGATAATTCAGAAAACAGGGTAATCATGGTATTTTATTTTATTTAACTAAAAATAACAGAAAACAAAAGGTGGGTACAGAAGGTTGTGCTTACTAAATTCATCGACCACATGCCTCTCAAAAAGAATCCATTAATAAGGTTGATCAGGTCTTATTAACAAACCATTTCCGAGTGACATGAAACCAAAGAATTTTCGTATAACACTAGGTTACCTCAACGGGGATATGCATCTCCCCAACAATAAGAGTTTCATATCTCTTTTTAACAGTAGAAGGGGAATTTGAAAACTTCCAATAGTAATTGTCGGAGTCTTTTCAATAATATGAATACCATTTACTTGAAATTGTTTCTTCAGAAAGTGCACCCTATGTTCATTACCATTGATATAAAAAGTGACCTTGCTTTTGTTGCAATCAATAACAGCCCCTGCAGTATTCAAAAAGGGTCTACCAAGGATAATTGACATATTGTCATCCTTGGGCATATCAAGTATAACAAAGTCTGTTAGAATAGTGACATTTGTAACTACAACGGGCACATCCTCACAAACACCGATAGGAATGGCAGTTGATTTGTCAGCCATTTGCAATGATATTTCAGTGGGAGTGAGTTTATTCAAGTCAAGTCTTTTGTATAAAGAGAAAGGCATAACACTAACACCGGCTCCTAAATCACACAAAGCAGTTTTGACATAATTTCTTTTAACCCCCCCCCCCCCCCCCCCCCCCCCCCCCCCCCCCCCCCCCCCCCCCCCCCCCCCCCCCCCCCCCCCCATCCTTAAAAGAATAATTTGCAAGCATGGTGGAAATTTCAGCTTCAGGTATCTTTCTTTTATTTGTGACAATGTCTTTCATATATTTAGCATAGGGAGGCATCTTTATAATGTCAGTCAAACGAGTACGCAAAAAGACTGGCCTAAGCATTTCAGCAAAGCGTTCAAATTCTTCCTCATCTTTTTTCTTAGATGGTTTAGGAGGAAAGGGCATAGGTTTTTGAACCCATGGTTCTCTTTCTTTACCATGTTTTCTAGCAACGAAATCTCTTTTATCATAACGTTTATACTTAGTAGGTGGGTTATCAAGATCAACAGTAGGTTCAATTTCAACATCATTATCAGGTTCTTTATCATTATCTGGTTGGGTATCCACATAAGCATCATCATTGTTATTATCATCAGGTGGTTGTTCATTACCAGATTGTGTTTCAGCATCAGAAACAGAAACATCATTACTATCCTCCAAGGTTTTTTCTACCTCGGGTTCACTAGAAGTATGCAAAGTCCTATCATTTTTCTTCTTATTTTTCTTCCCCCCCCCCCCCCAGATGCATTATCATTAATTCTTTGAGAGTCTTGTTCAATTCTTTTTGGGTGACCTTCAGGATAAAGTGGCTACGGAGTCATTCTACCTCCTCTAGTCATTACCCTAACAGCATGATCACTCATATTGTTATTCATTTCATTAAGCAATTCACTCTGAGATTTAGCAACTTGTTCTAATTGAGTTTGAACCATAGATGCTTGTTTGCTCACACCTTTAACATCATTAGCAATTCTAAATAACAAGTCACTCAAGCGATCAATCATATAGGAATTTCTTTTTAATTGTTTCATGAAGTGATCTTGCTTAATAATATAATTGTCAAATTCATACAAGCATTGACTAGGAGGTTTGTTATAAGGAATATCACTTTCATCGAATTTTATAAAAGAATTTACCTCTACTACCTGTGACAGTGTATCAAGACCATGTATTTCTTCAATAGGTGGTAAATTCTTAACATCCTCAGCTTTAATACCTTTTTCTTTCTGGCATTTCTTTGCTTCTTGCATATCTTCAGGACTGAGATATAAGATACCCCTCTTCTTCGGAGTGGGTTTAGGCGGTGGCTCAGGAAGTGTGCAATCATTATCATTCTTCAATATATTATTCAATAATTCCTCAGCTTGTTCAATAGTCCTTTCCCTGAAAACACAACTCGCACAACTATCTAGGTAGTCCCTAGAAGCATCAGTTAGTCCATTATAGAAGATATCAAGTATTTCATTTTTCTTAAGAGGATGATCAGGCAAAGCATTAAGTAATTGGAGAAGCCTCCCCCAAGCTTGTGGGAGACTCTCTTCTTCAATTTGCACAAAATTAAATATTTCCTGTAAAGCAGCTTGTTTCTTATGGGCAGGAAAATATTTTTCAGAGAAGTAATAGATCATATCCTGGGGGCTACGCACACATCCAGGAGCAAGAGTATTATACCAATCTTTAGCATCACCCTTTAATGAGAAAGGAAACAACTTAAGAATATAGTAGTGGTGAATTTTTTCCTCATGAGTAAATAGGGTGGCTATATCATTTAATTTAGTGAGATGTGCCACAACGGTTTCGGTTTCATATACATGGAAAGGATCAGATTCTACCAATTTAATTAACTCAGGATCAACAGAGAATTCATAATCATTATAAGTAACAAATATGGGAGAGGTTGCAAAATAAGATCATATTTCATTTTCTCCCTCATAGATTTCTCTTTCATATCAGCAACCAGTTTTATAACTTCATATCTATCATTACAAGCAAGAATGGCTCTAGCTGTCTCTCTATCAAAACATTGTTCATCTGGTGTTTCAACTCCAGTAGGAGAGCTAGGCATAATAGGTGAATCATAATTCTCAAGAGTTTCAGCATTTTCAATTTCTTTAGCTTTAGCAATTTGTTCAGTAAGAAATTCACCAAGTGGCACAACATTCTCAAGCATAGTACTAGCATCATCATGGGTATCATTCATAGCAGAAGTGGTGTCATTAATAACTTGCGACATATTAGAGGTAATAGCATGTGGTGGTGTTGCAAGTCTACTCAAAACAGAAGGTGAATCAAGTGCAGAGCTGGATGGCAGTTCCTTACCTCCCCTCGTCATAGAGGGAACAATCTTGGTCTTAGCATCTTTCAAATTCTTCATAGTGATCAATAGATATAAATCCCAAGTGACTTAGCAAATAAAGCTATGCTCCCCGGCAACGTCGCCAGAAAAAGGTCTTGATAACCCACAAGTATAGGGGATCGCAACAGTTTTCGAGGGTAGAGTATTCAATCCAAATTTATTGATTCGACAGAAGGGGAGCCAAAGAATATTTGCAAGTATTAGCAGTTGAGTTGTCAATTCAACTACACTTGGAAACTAAATATCTGCAGCAGAGTGATCAGTAGCACAGTAGTATGATAGTTTGATAGCAGTAGCAATAGTAGTAACAGTAGCAGTAATGATAACAGCAATGGTAGTAGCAATTGTAACAGCAGTAGTAACAATAGTAACTTAGCAAGGAACAATATATGAAAAGCTCGTAGGCATTGGATTGGTGATATTCGTTGGATAACATTCATCATGTAACAGTCATAACCTAGGGCGACACAGAACTAGCTCCAATTCATCAATGTAATGTAGGCATGTATTCCGTATATAGTCATACGTGCTTGCGATAAGAACTTCCATTACATCTTTTGTCCTACCCTCCCGTGGCAGCGGGGTCCATAAGGAAACTAAGGGATATTAAGGCCTCCTTTTAATAGAGAACCGGAACAAAGCATTAACACTTAGTGAATACATGAACTCCTCAAACTATGGCAATCACCGGAAAGAATCCCAATTATTGTCACCTTGGGGTATGCGGATCATAACACATAGCAGGTGCGTATAACTTGCAAGATCGGATCAAGAACACAAATATATTGATGAAAACATAAAGGGTTCAGATCTGGAATCACGGCACTCGGGCCCTAGTGACAAGCATTAAGCATAGCAAAGTCATAGCAATATCAATCTCAGAACATAGTGGATACTAGGGATCAATCCGTAACAAAACTAACTCGATTACATGATAAATCTCATCCAACTCATCATCGTCCAGCAAGCCTACGAAGGAATTACTCACTCCCGGCGGTGAGCATCATGAAATTGGTGATGAAGGATGGTTGATGATGACGATGCCGGAAGATCCCCCTCTCCGAAGCCCTGAACGGACTCTAGATCTGGCCTCCCGATGAAGAACAGGAGGTGGCGGCGGCTCCGTATCGTGAAACGTAATAAAACTTCCTCCTTATTTTTTCTCTGGAAAACTGAATTTATAGCGTTGGAATTAGCCCCCCCCCCCCCCCCCCCCCCCCCCCCCCCCCCCCCCCCCCCCCCCCCCCCCCCCCCCCCCCCCCCCCCCCCCCCCCCCCCCCCCCCCCCCCCCCCCCCCCCTAGTTCTTGATGCCAATATTTTTTATATATTCCATAAAAAATCTTCAAAAAGTTTCATCCAATTCCAAGAACTTTGATTTTCTGCACACAAACAACACCATGGCAATTCTGCTGAAAACAGCGTCAGTCCGGGTTAGTTCCATTCAAATCATGCAAATTAGGGGGCCAAAACAAGAGCAAAAGTGTTTGGAAAAGTAGATACGACGGAGACGTATCATGGGCCCCACGTGTGCCTTCCCGACTCCGTTTTCTTCCCGTATTGCTTGTTTTGCAAGATAAAAATTCTCTATATATACTCCCATATGTTTTGACCACTGTATCGCAAAGTTCTCCTCTGTTCTTGTTTCGTGCTGTTTTCTGTCAGACTCTCGAGGTCAAGCGCCATGTCATCTCAGGATTCGGACGGGGAAAGCTACGTTTCTCATCTTGTTACAAACCCTAGAGTCTATGGGGACACTGATCCCTATGGTTGGTGAACTGATGAGGAGGAGGAGGCCGATTTGAGGAGAAAGCAAGACCCCTCTAGCGAGGAGGATGAGGGTCCCCCTCTACCTCAGCCAGGGGATATGCATGTTGAATTCAAGAGGTCCAGCCTTCCCAATGCGATGAAAGTTCCTAAGGTTCAATTCACTCCTTTTTGTCATGTGCAGGAGGATTCAGATGAAGTACGTCATAAAATTTGGGACCTCGAAAGAGAGAATGACAAGTTAAAGGAGGAAATTCGTGTCCTCAAATGGAAGGACAAGCCTACCTCACCATCACCACCATCACCGAAGAAGGAGACCTAAGTACATGGGTATGTGCACTCCCCTTGGCTTGTGCCAAGCTTGGGGGAGGCGCCCCGGTATCATATCACCATCACTTTCTCATCATCATTATCTATCTTAGTTCGATCCTTAGTTATTTCATGATTTAGAGGAATAAAGTTTTAGTATGATTTAGTTTCGAGTGCTTGCTGTGTGATCTATCTATGTAATCGTGTGTGAAAGTTATATAATAAAGATTAGTTTGAGTTGAGTGTTTTGCTTTTGATGATCCAATCTTAGAAATAAAGAATAAAAAGTAAGATTATATGCTAATCCCATGGGGAGTGATGACTTCAAATAAAAGAAGTATAATTGATAAAATTTGTTGGAAGTTGACAAACATAGCATTGGTCACTGTAGCAATTCACGAAAAAGTAATAAAGGAAGAGAGGTCTCACATATAAATATACTATCTTGGACATCTTTTATGATTGTGAGCCCCCATCAAATATTCGATTACAATTAGTTGACGTTGGACAAGGAAGACAACATAATGGGTTATGTTTGCTTATATTCACATAGAAGTTATATTGTTTTGGATCCTCTAACATGTGGTATTTGCCACCTATCTTTGCTAGCCAAAAAATCCGCACCAAGTAGAGATACTACTTGTGCATCCAAAAACACTTAAACCCAGTTTCATGCCATGAGAGTCCATTATATCTACCTATGGATTGAATAAGATCTTTCAAGTAAGTTATCATCGGTGCAAAGCAATAAAAATTGCTCCCAAATATGTATGAATTTTTATTGTAAAGAAAAATAAGCTTTGTATGATCTTGTGATGGTGGAGAAATAAAAGCGACAGACTGCATAATAAAGGTCGCTATCACACGGGGCAATATAAAGTGACGTTCCTTTACATTAAGAGCTTGCACATCCAAAAACAAAAGCGCATGACAACCTCTGCTTCCCTCTGCGAAGGGCCTATCTTTTACTTTATCTATTTATTTTCATGCAAGAGTCAATGGTATTCTTCTCTATTCCGTTTTTATTTTCTCTTTTGGCAAACATCATGTGGTGGGGATTGATCCATGCATATATATCCAGTTGAATGTAGGTGATCATGAGTTATTATTTTTGACATTACCCTTGAGGTAAATACGTTGGGAGGCGAAATTATAAGCCCCTATCTTTCTATGTGTCCGACTGAAACTTTTGCTCCATAAGTATGCCGTGAGTGTCAGCAATCATAGAAGACTAAATGATAGTTGAGTATGCGTGAACTTGCTAAAAAAAGCTCTTACATAGACTCTTTCTGATAATATGATGAATTGTAATTGCTTCAGTGACTGAGATCATAGTTTGTTAGTTTTCAATTTGGTTTATGGTTCATACTTTAACTTATGGATGAATTGTCACTTCTTCACGAGAAGTTTTATGATGATATATTACTGTTATAATAAAGATCATGATGCCCCACGTCCGTATTTTATTTTTATCGACGTCTCTCTCTCTAAACATGTGGTCATGATTATCGATTTTGACTTTTCGCTTGAGGGCAAGCGAGGTCTAAGCTTGGGGGAGTTGATACGTCCAATTTGCATCATGATTTCCTACTGTTATTTATTATGTTTTTGATCATTACTTCACTTTATGGTACAATTCTTATGCCTTTTCTCTCTTAATTTGCAAGATTTACATGAAGAGGGAGAATGCCGGCAACTGGAATTCTGGACCTGAAATAGCCATATCAGAGATATCTATTCTACAGAGCTCCAATTGACCTAAAATTTCACGGAGATTTTTTATTGAATATATAAAAAATACTGGAGAAAAGAGATTACAGAGGGAACCCACCAGCTGCCCACAAGGCAGTAGGGCACGCCCCCCCCCCCCCCCCCCCCCCCCCCCCCCCCCCCCCCCCCCGGGCACGCCCTAGTGCCTTGTGGGGCCCACAGCTGGCGTCTGGACCCCCTCCTTCTGCTATATGAAGCCATTTGCCCTAAAAAAATCAAGAGAAGGCTTTTGGGACGCAGCGCCGCCGACTCGAGGAGGAACCTGGGCAGGAGCTATTTTGCTCTCCGGCGGAGCGATTCCGCCGGGGATACTTTCCTCCGGGAGGGGGAAATCGGAGCCATCGACATCACCAACGATCCTCTCATCGTGGGAGGACCAATCTTCATCAATATCTTCCCCCCCCCCCCCCCCCCCCCCCCCCCCCCCCCCCCCCCCCCCCCCCCCCCCCCCCCCCCCCCCCCCCCCCCCCCCCCCCCCCCCCCCCCCCCCCCCCCCCCCCCCCCCCCCCCCCCCCCCCCCCCCCCCCCCCCCCCCCCCCCCCCCCCCCCCCCCCCCCCCCCCCCCCCCCCCCCCCCCCCCCCCCCCCCCCCCCCCCCCCCCCCCCCCCCCCCCCCCCCCCCCCCCCCCCCCCCCCCCCCCCCCCCCCCCCCCCCCCCCCCCCCCCCCCCCCCCCCCCCCCCCCCCCCCCCCCCCCCCCCCCCCCCCCCCCCCCCCCCCCCCCCCCCCCCCCCCCCCCCCCCCCCCCCCCCCCCCCCCCCCCCCCCCCCCCCCCCCCCCCCCCCCCCCCCCCCCCCCCCCCCCCCCCCCCCCCCCCCCCCCCCCCCCCCCCCCCCCCCCCCCCCCCCCCCCCCCCCCCCCCCCCCCCCCCCCCCCCCCCCCCCCCCCCCCCCCCCCCCCCCCCCCCCCCCCCCCCCCCCCCCCCCCCCCCCCCCCCCCCCCCCCCCCCCCCCCCCCCCCCCCCCCCCCCCCCCCCCCCCCCCCCCCCCCCCCCCCCCCCCCCCCCCCCCCCCCCCCCCCCCCCCCCCCCCCCCCCCCCCCCCCCCCCCCCCCCCCCCCCCCCCCCCCCCCCCCCCCCCCCCCCCCCCCCCCCCCCCCCCCCCCCCCCCCCCCCCCCCCCCCCCCCCCCCCCCCCCCCCCCCCCCCCCCCCCCCCCCCCCCCCCCCCCCCCCCCCCCCCCCCCCCCCCCCCCCCCCCCCCCCCCCCCCCCCCCCCCCCCCCCCCCCCCCCCCCCCCCCCCCCCCCCCCCCCCCCCCCCCCCCCCCCCCCCCCCCCCCCCCCCCCCCCCCCCCCCCCCCCCCCCCCCCCCCCAATACCTTGCTGAAAACCGCTTGTCATTTCCTTCTGCTCCTCGTTGGGTTCGACACTCTTACTTATCGAAAGGACTACTATTGATCCCCTATACTTGTGGGTCATCAAAGGAGAATCGAGATCCTCAACGCCTTAGTCCTGATGTCCAACGGCAGCCTCGGCGTCGCCATAATGCCGGCCATCGCGGCTCTACCCTCCTCCAGCACGTCACCTTTTTTTTTGTTGCTTTCTTCACTAGTTTTGCAATCAAATTCACCGTTCAATATTGCAGTTGGTAGACGAAGAGGTTGAGGGAGATGTTTTTCGACGACTCTTCATCCGAGGAGGAAGAAGAAGATGATGATTTTGAGATGGCCATTGTCGTGATCGTTCACAAAGAAGATCATAGGAGACCAAGACTAGGATCTCACTTCTTTCGGTACATTTCCAATAGGGATCCTGTCGAGCCGGAACACAATTTAAACATGATCTGGAGATTCCTCGCAATGCATCAAAGGATCGAGTGCCGAGAAGTTCACACCCTGCTCCAATATTTAACTTGCTGAGCACTTCATAACACTTGACGCGTATGCTTTTTTTGTGCTTTGTATGGATTATTACTTCATTTTGGCTCTTTCGTGTGTTTGAATTTAAATAATAAAATTTGTAAACTTTGAATCTATTATGTATTAGAATTGTGTGGATTTAAATTATTAATTTTCGAATTAATATGTGTGCAAACATCTAGTTCAAATCGAGTATGTACATTAAAAGATTGAAGGATTGGCAAATATTTCTATTAGGGAATTAAGGTTTACGGGTTTTGTTAGGTCCATGTTTTTTAAACTCCACGGATTTGAGGAGTTTTCTTTCGATGTAAAAATGAGTTAAGGTTTGAAAAGGCGTTTGAGGAGTTAAATTCGGTTAGAGATGCCTCTAAGATAGTTACTCCCTCCGTCTCAAAATATATGATCATTTTTGACACTATAATAGTGTAAAAAATGGACCACGTGACACATGTGGTAAGCAATTCAAACAATAAAATAAAATAAAATAAATAGTGTAAAAAATGATCTTACATTTTGGGACGGAGTGAGTACTTTGTGTATGTACGATGGGGATTCACTCTTTCCCTTCCCTTTAAATCTTGTATTTCCATGATGTGACTAACAAAAAGGGCATTAGCCCGGTTCGTAAAAAGCTGAATTCTGATTTGTCGACAGTGAGCTTGAATATCCTGGTTCACCCTTTCTATATATGTACTGGTTTTTCATCTCTACTTGTTATATATTCTGGTCGACGAAACATTCTCCTGTCGACGGAAATTAATGAGTAGGTGAGCTTTCCTTTTCGAAAAGAAGGTGACATGCCAACCATTTCCACGTGACAATACCTTCCACGCTTCCTACATTGGTATTCAGACCGGATCCAAATTGATTCGAGCAGCAGACATCAGTACAAGTGCGGTTATGTGCCTAGAGGCCCAAAGAAAGGAACAGAGATGATGTCCTTGAAGCTTCTCCGGGTGGGCACCGCCGGGCAATGCCACTTCTTGTCGCTGCTGCTGCATCTCGTTCCCGCCCTCCTGCTTCTTCCACCCTCACGCCCGGCCTCGGCGTCGGCGTCGATGGCGGTCACCCACCTGCCAGGATTCAATGGCCCTCTGCCCTTCAACCTTGAAACCCGGTAAGCTAGCGCGCTGTATTGCAATAACCTGTACCCCCACAGCTAAGCTTGGTTGAAATGGCGCCGGACTCATGGCCGGAATGGCCGTGTGATGCAGATACGTGGGCGTGGGGGAGGAGACCGGGGCGGAGCTCTTCTACTACTTCGTCGAGTCGGAGAGGAGCCCCGGCACGGACCCGGTGCTCCTGTGGCTCACCGGCGGTCCCCGCTGCTCGGTCATCATGGGCCTGGCCTTTGAAATTGGTCAGTTCACCAAGTTGATTGACATATATATACTAGTTGCTTCTCATATTCATCTATCCGCCATTGTTTTGCACCGTAGGTCCTCTGAAGTTTGTGTTGGCACCGTATAGTGGCGGTTTGCCGGAGTTGGTGTATAACCCATATTCATGGACAATGATGACCATTCACGTCACTGAGAAGTTCGTCGTAATCAATTTTCTTCTTGGTCAGTTTTATGGTTTACTGACGACAGTTCTCGATCAGATGGCAAACATACTCTTGTTGGATTCGCCCCCCCCCCCCCCCCCCCCCCCCCCCCCCCCCCCCCCCCCCCCCCCCCCCCCCCCCCCCCCCCCCCCCCCCCCCCCCCCCCCCCCCCCCCCCCCCCCCCCCCCCCCCCCCCCCCCCCCCCCCCCCCCCCCCCCCCCCCCCCCCCCCCCCCCCCCCCCCCCCCCCCCCCCCCCCCCCCCCCCCCCCCCCCCCCCCCCCCCCCCCCCCCCCCCCCCCCCCCCCCCCCCCCCCCCCCCCCCCCCCCCCCCCCCCCCCCCCCCCCCCATCTTCGCAAGTCCAAACATTTCCGAATAAGGTGATGAGAGCCATCGGTGATGCCGTACCGTTATACTGTTTTGAATGGAGAACTTTGTGCGTTGATTATTGGCCGCTCTATGCACGGTTATGTACAGTGGTTCACGGATCATCTGCAGTACCTTTCAAATCCTTTCTACATTGGTGGAGATTCATACGCTGGAAAGGTGATTCCACTTATTGCACAAGGCATTTCAGAAGGTAATTATTTGCTCGTTAGAACATTGCACATCTATGCGCACTCCAGAATGTAGCACGACAAGTGGTTCGAAAGGAACTACAAAATCATATGTTTTCCCACAAAATTTTGAGTCATAAAGCTCTGAATTTAATTCTAGAGATAAGTCCATTTCGCCCTCCTCAACCCTTCCTGGAGCTCAGATTACTAACATTGTGTGCAAAACCATCAAAATATGCTCCACATTGTAACCCCTCCTACAGTTTCCACTGGTGTTGCCTACATGGAAGCCACATCTTGAATGTCACATCATCTTCTCTCTCCATTTGTTTTTATTAGAAAAAAAACTCACATAATTGAAACTTTTGGAAAATATTGCATACGTTCTATAAGTTTTAATTTATAAAAGAGAAGAATAATCCACCGGGCCAACGATTCAATTCATTTGCACAAATATTTGATGAGAAAAATATTAAAATGGTACCTCAGTTTGTGACCAAAAGTTCAAACCATTCTGAATATTACAGAAAATTAGACATGATTCTCTAAGTCAATTACCGAAATTTAAGCTCGCTCTCAAAGTTTGGATGAAATTCCAAACAATTGAGAAAATAAAAATGATTAAAAAAACTACTAACATAATTTATTGAGTCGGTTGTTTAAATTTGAAACTACTTGTACACTTTTAGGATAAAGTAACTTTTTATGTTGCTGCCTCAAAATCTAACATGGACAAAAGAGGAGAGAGCAGATGACATGACGATGATGTCTTGTCCACCACATAGGATAAAAGACCGGTAAAATCTATAGGGGGGTTGTAATCAGAACGTTTTACTAGAGTTGTCATATGAACCGCGAGGATGGTAATTTGGAATTTCACCAAGAGTTGAGGAGGTAATGTGTACTTACCTCTTGATTATAATATCCTCCAGGATTTGACATGGGTCAACAGCCTGTCATCAATCTCAAGGCAAGTTATTATCTATCCATTGAATATTTAATATCGGCATTGGCAAGAGAATGGAAAAGAGTGCGAGACCTTGTATTTTTTTTATTTTGCAATGTTAATGCAATTATTTTTAGGGATATATGGTTGGCAACCCTATAACAGATCCAAAGTTTGATGATAATTACCAAGTTCCAAGTGCTCATGGCTTTGGGATAACATCTGATCAAATATATGAGGTGATGGCACATTGCACGCTTCAACAATAGCATGTGATAAATTTCTGCAGTGTGCTTCAATCTAAGAAGTTATAGCATGGTTTCCTTTTGTGAAGACTGTAGTGAAGAACTGCAAAGGAGATTATGTTAACCCCGTGAGTGAAATGTGTGTTGAAGTACTGCATACTATCAATAGTGTAAGATTCATTCCTCGCAAAAAAAGTGTAAGATTCATGTATTGTGTTGTTGTTATGAACTATGGTATTGCCAACATCTTCTAATGCACTTCTCTTCTATCACAGCTCATTTCTGAAATTTCAATTGAACACATCTTGTACAAAAAATGTGATGTTGTTGCCCCAAACACCATAGATGATGCTTCAAGAAGAAAGTTTTTGTTGGAAGAATCTACCCAGTTAAACAAGGCACCTGCACATCCAACTATAGATTGTTTTGTTAGTCTCTCTTCATCCATGGGGTGTCAATTTGATATACGTATTATGATGAATGTGACAAATGTCACATGATGCTATTCTCATAGCAAAAATTTATCTGAAATTCTTTTCTAAACTGCAGACATATGGTTACTATCTAGCTTACTTTTGGATGAACAACAACATGACTAGAAAATCTCTTGGGATCAAGGAGGTACATACTTTGTGTTTTACATGAAACTTATTTCATAGAGTATGCATCCAAATGTATCATTATGTAGTTTTAACTTCTTTAGATATAAAATTAGACATAGTAGGGTAAATAATTAATGTAGAAGTAGAAAAATGTAAAGAAAACCATCACCTTTTGAAGCCCGAACTTTGCATCAAGTCTATCTTTACACGTGAAAATTTTAAAACATCTAAATACACCAGACACTTTTATAGCATCCATTGACATAAAATTGGTTTGCACTGACATGACATCCAATAAAACTAGTTTCACTTGCATGGTTGTGACATAGATACAATCCAAAAGTTTGCTAAGAGTGGGAGGTGAAGGTGAGGGGTGACCAGTTTAAAAGGAGAAGATTGGTAACTGACAACTTTCTCCATGCCTTTATTTGCATTTTGTTTTTCTGAGTGTACACAACTTATTAATTCAAAAGTTTATGGTTCTCTTTAGATGATTTCAAAGTTTTCATACCAAAACAGATTTTGGGGTAAAGTTGAGATTCAAAGTTGACCTTTTAGCTTAACAGATGCCACGTAGGAGCATACATGGCATTCTATTTCCAATCCACATCATTTGGAACGCCATTGATGAAAGTTAATTTGGCAATAGGGAACAACCAGTGAGTGGATACAATGCGGGGGGGGGGGGGGGGGGGGGGGGGGGGGGGGGGGGGGGGGGGGGGGGGGGGGGGGGGGGGGGGCTCCCCTACACATATGAGATACCGAGCAGTATACCATACCATCTCAACCTTACTACGAGAGGTTATCGTGCACTTGTGTATAGGTAAAAACAAGGGCATGAGAAAAAGTTTACTTAATCACATTGGCTCAAAATGTTCCTTCACACCTCATAACTAAAACTACTTGTGAGAATAGCGGAGACCATGATCTCGAGGCGCCATTTCTTGGCACACAAGCATGGATAAGATCCTTGAACTTTTCCATCATTGATGACTGGAGGGCATGGCATCTTAGTGGGCAGGCTGCTGGGTTAAGTCTTTCTATCTCCCTATTTCAAATATATAAAAAACTTCATGGCACATACCTTGTGTGTTGGCTTTCTCCCCACTCTTTTTGACATGGGATGCATATTTTCTTTCTTGTAGATTTACCATAGAATACACAAACAATATGACATTTGCCACTTTAGCATTCCATATCCATTTAAAGTTACACCCACTGAGGGGTTTCTCAAGCCACTTGTACATAGATTTTGTCGTGTACTTGCCACTGTTGTTCAATCCCCAATACACTTGGTCATTTTCTCCGGACAAACGAATATCCGTTACAGTTTTGCACATCTGGTTCCATTGCCCAACCAGATCAGGATTGAGCCTTCTCCTAAAGAAAGAGTTGACATCAACAGAAGCAAACGAGCTAACAGTACACTCTTGCTCATTGCAAATATCAAACAACGTAGGGAATTGATTCTGAAACGGGATCAGCCCGTTCACAGAGTCTTTCCAGACCCTCGCAATATTTCCAGATTCAATTCGAATTTTCCTACCCACCATGTATAAATCTTTGATTTTAAGGAGAGCTTTCCAGCAGGGGGAGTCCGAGAATCTCGGTCCCACAGACGCCACTGTTTTATTTCGCAAATATCTAGCACGTACGATATCCTGCCATATCCCTTTTTGAGTCTCAAGTTTCCACCACCATTTAACCATGAGACTAATATTTTGTTTTCTGAGGTCTTTAACCCCCAGCCCCCCTTTCTCTTTGGATTTACAAATCCTGCTCCATTTTACCAGGTAATACCTTTTTTTCTTGTTGCACCCCTGCCAGAAGAACCTCCTCCTATGTTTGTCCAGCCTCTCAATAAAAGTTTTGTTCATGAG
Organism: Thinopyrum obtusiflorum; assembly: GCA_036873465.1. Classification (NCBI taxonomy): domain Eukaryota; kingdom Viridiplantae; phylum Streptophyta; class Magnoliopsida; order Poales; family Poaceae; genus Thinopyrum; species Thinopyrum obtusiflorum. Next base: position 15,290 of record JAAAWM010011969.1, on the reverse strand, counting down.
CCACATGGACATGTGGTAGAGGGATATTTGAGTAAGAACAGAATCTAAAAGAGTAAGTCTTCCTCCCATAGACGCAGCATTACCAACCCAAGCATCAAACCTCTTAAGATATTTGCAAATAATAAACTCCCAGTCAGAATTTTTAAGATTGGTAAAACTAACAGGCATTCCAAGATATTTAAGAGGGAAGCTACCAATGTCACAATTGAAAAGTTCTACATACTCCTTTACTACATTATCATCTCCCCCTACCGTCAAAATCTCACTCTTCTGGAAATTCACCTTGAGCCCAGACATCAACTCAAACATGTATAACAGCAACTTCAGGTTGACTGCTTTTTCGATATCATGTTCCAGGCAAATGATGGTATCATCCGCATATTGCAACACCGCTACCCCATTGGGAATGAGATGAGGAGCCATTCCCACTAAAAGATTATTATTCTGGGCATTCTTTATCATCTTAGTAAGGCATTCGGCAACTAAATTAAATAGGAAAGGGGAATGAGGATCCCCTTGCCTCACCCCTTTAGCACTTTGGAAGTAAGGGCCCACACAATTGTTTAACTTGATGCTAACCGTACCATTACAAAGAATCTGCTTAATCCATCCACACCATTTGTCACTAAAGCCTCGAAGCTTATGACATTCAAGAAGGAAATCCCAATTTACTTTATCGTAAGCCTTTTCAAAATCTAGCTTCAAAACCACCCCAACATGTTTCTTCACATGGGTATAATTCAGCAACTCATGCAAGGATAGCACCCCGTCCATGATGCTTCTCCCTTTAACAAAGGCATTCTGCGTGGGGCTGATTAACTTGTCGGCATATTTAACTACCCGACGATCTAACACCTTAGTTATCAACTTATAAGGGCATCGCTGAAGACAAATAGGTCTAAACTGCTGAATCCTCTCAGCTCCAGAAACTTTAGGTAGTAATGTTATAACACCATAGTTAAGACGCTGGACATCCAACGCCCCCTTGTGAAAATGATCAAACAGCGCCATAATATCATTTTTAACTATTTCCCAGCACACCTGATAAAATTCAGCAGGAATGTTATCAGGGCCCGGGGCTCTATTAGTCTCCATCGCAAACAAAGCATCTTTCACTTCTTGCTCCGTGAAAACTCTACATAAATCAGAATTATCTTGCTCATTTAGTCTTTCGTCAGCCGACCACGTTTCAGGATCTAGATGAAACCGGTTACCAGGAGCCGGACCAAAAAGATCCTTATAGTACTCTGTAGCATGAGCAATCAGCTCATCCGTGCCTTCCACCTCTGTGTCTCCAACCCTAAGAGAATGGATCGTGTTTTTCCTTTTTCGCCCATTGGCAATTTTATGGTAGTAGTCAGTGTTGAGATCGCCTTTCAGCAACCACCTCTCATTTGATTGTTGTAGCCAAAAAATCTCTTCATTGACTAACAACTCATGTAACTCGAAGCAAACATCCACCTTTCTACTGTATAACTCAGGGGACAGTGGGCCATCTTCCTCCAGTTCTTCTAACATGGAGAGTTCCACCCTAAGGTCCTCTTTTCTTTTTTTATCACAGCCAAACTTATTCGAGCCCCATCCCTTGTAATAGGTTGTATATCTATGGGGTCCGAAGAGTTGACTTTCCTAGACCAAATCTTCTCAACCATAGGCAGGAAGTTATCATCCTTAAGCCATGTTAAGTCAAAACGGAACTCCCTAGGTTTGGGAGCTTCCCGTCCCCCTTCTCCCGACGAGAGCAACAAGGGGTTATGATCCGAGATCTCACGTACAAGCTTCCGAACAGAAACGAGTGGGAATAAATCCTCCCAACTTTCAGACATGAGGATACGATCAAGTTTTTCTGAAGTTGGATGAGGTTGATTGTTTGTCTAGGTATATTTTCCCCCACTTATGTGAATCTCTCTAAGAGCAAGGGTGTTAATGATGGAGTTAGACACATCCACATAATGGTGGTGTGTCATTTTCTTATTCTTCTCGCCGCAGTGTCTCAAAATGTTGAAGTCGCCTCCAACAATAAAAGGAACACTCATATTTCCACACATGGCAACAAGTTCTACAAGAAATCTCTCTTTGAACTCTTCATGAGCGGATCCATACACCACCAGCAACCCCCATTGTGTTTTCTTCCTCACATCGTGCAGGATCAACTGAAGAACATAGTCCCCTTTCTTACATGAAACTATGTCAAGAACATCACGTCTCACCCCGCACAGGATACCACCAGATTTGCCAACAGCAGGGATCCATTCCCAGTTGAACACATTACATGGGTCAATTTTCCTAAGGCATTCGGCATTGATCTCTCTCTTCATGGTTTCTTGCAAGCCCAGGAAATCAAGGGAATGGTCACTAATAAGATCAGAGAAGCAGGTGGCCATTCCTTTCTTGCCCACCCCCCTGCAGTTCCAAATGAGACCTCTCATTTGGAACGTTTTTTGTGAAATTTAGATTTAGGAGCCCTACCAGGAGGCAAGGTAGGGCTACCACTCTATTTCTCCATATGAACCTTGTTTCTTTGGCTTCTAGTCACAGGCCTAGAAAGTTTAACAGCAGATTTATCCTTTTTTTTGTTCTTAGAGTGGGAAGAGGAAATCTCTCTGTATACAACCTCATCTTGATCTAGCCAAGTTAGGTTGACAGGGGTGGATTTACCTAGACCATTAGTAACAGAGATATCATCTTCCATGTCCTGATCAACAGCCCCTAATTTCTGTTTATCCTCTAAATTCCCTCTAACCCTCTCTAGCTCTCTAAGCACATCCACGCAAGTAAAATCATTATCAGGAATGATAATCCCCATCTTGGAGGCTCTACATAACAATTCAGTGTTTGACAGAACACCAAAAGAGTTTTTATTGATGGGCTGAGGATTACCTTCCAGATCTTTTTTCTTAGCCAGATTGATAGCTCTGTTTTCGATGTTCTCCTGCTGCCCCTGAATATTACGCTTGCTAAACCTCAGGACTGCTTCAGGAGCAAGAGGAGGAGTGGGAACAATCTCATCCAAGCATTCAGAGGGAGGGAGCTGTACCAAGTACTCGCTAGAAATCTTCATCTTTGGATCTATCTCGCCCTCCACCTCCATGACCTGAGAAGAGTTAGTAACTACGGCAGCATAAGATAAAGACCGACAAGGAGCTGGGGTGATATTCACCTGTACCTCTGGAGACTTGGCAAACACAGGCTCAACAGGAGCATGCAGTGCCGCAGCATCCACAGAGACCATCCAGGTGGAGTTCTCAACCCCTTTTTCCATAGACAGCTCATGTTCTTTAGCAAACTGCTCAATGAACAAAGTGTTGTCTTCCTCACTTTCAGAAGAAGAAGACATTTCCTTTTTTAGTAGGTAGCAAACGACAGGTTTTGCCACCATGGAAGCCGGGGCCACTTTTGTTTTTATCGCAGGGTCCGGCGTGTTCCTCATCACTCTCTTTGTCAACCCGTTTACGTTTCGGGGTTTGGTCAGGTCCGGACGGGCCTCCTGCATTAACAGAGGCCGTGTGCTCCTCTGCTACTACATTCTTGACCAGCACCTCTTCCACTTCATAGGTGAATTTGTAGAAACGCCCCCCCAGGCACCCCTCAGCCGTAGCAGGAATCTCATCAACATAGCAGCAACCAATTTTAGCTCTAACAGACGCAGGTCTGTTGAGGGTGGACATATCAACCTCCAGGGTAATCCCAACCAATCCCCCAACATACGCCACAGTTTTATCACACCTCTTGGTTAACGGGATTTTCCCAATTCTAACCCAAGCAATCTCAAGGAGCCCCTCTGCATCAACATCATCAGACCAGGGGGAGAACTTAACAGTAACACCACACTTCTTCAGTTTCACATGCTCAACAAACAGAGCGCGATCCACCTCTCTGGGATTAGGCATGCGCATGACAAACTTTTGAGGTGCAAAAAATCTAGCAGAACAACGCCATCCTTGCCCCACATACACACTCAGCTCATGTTCAATGTCTTTGGTCAAAGCTGAGCCCTCAATAATAGTAACAACCACATTGTGAGTTTTATCCCTAGCTTGATTAATCAGGGAAATAGAAGAACCCCTGCCTTTTAGATTGGAACGCACACATGACTGGAGTGTACTCCCATGGCAGAAATTCAGTGCAGATGACAGATAAGTGACCTCTCTTTCTACATCTATCACACTGAGCTTGAGGGCATCTAGCCGTAGCATGACCAGTGAAATTGCAAATCTGGCATAAATCAGGAGACGAACTAGAGATAACAGCAGGCACAGGGAGATTACGCTGCCGTGGTGGGGTGGGGTTCTTCCCTGTGGTACGTGGCGCGCCCTTGCCGCCTCCGTCGTCCCCCCATCGCTCCTGACGGGGAGAAGCGACCTGCTTCGCGGGGGGGGGGGGGGGGGGGGGGGGGGGGGGGGGGGGGGGGGGGGGGGGGGGGGGGGGGGGGGGGGGGGGGGGGGGGGGGGGGGGGGGGGGGGGGGGGGGGGGGGGGGGGGGGGGGGGGGGGGGGGGGGGGGGGGGGGGGGGGGGGGGGGGGGGGGGGGGGGGGGGGGGGGGGGGGGGGGGGGGGGGGGGGGGGGGGGGGGGGGGGGGGGGGGGGGGGGGGGGGGGGGGGGGGGGGGGGGGGGGGGGGGGGGGGGGGGGGGGGGGGGGGGGGGGGGGGGGGGGGGGGGGGGGGGGGGGGGGGGGGGGGGGGGGGGGGGGGGGGGGGGGGGGGGGGGGGGGGGGGGGGGGGGGGGGGGGGGGGGGGGGGGGGGGGGGGGGGGGGGGGGGGGGGGGGGGGGGGGGGGGGGGGGGGGGGGGGGGGGGGGGGGGGGGGGGGGGGGGGGGGGGGGGGGGGGGGGGGGGGGGGGGGGGGGGGGGGGGGGGGGGGGGGGGGGGGGGGGGGGGGGGGGGGGGGGGGGGGGGGGGGGGGGGGGGGGGGGGGGGGGGGGGGGGGGGGGGGGGGGGGGGGGGGGGGGGGGGGGGGGGGGGGGGGGGGGGGGGGGGGGGGGGGGGGGGGGGGGGGGGGGGGGGGGGGGGGGGGGGGGGGGGGGGGGGGGGGGGGGGGGGGGGGGGGGGGGGGGGGGGGGGGGGGGGGGGGGGGGGGGGGGGGGGGGGGGGGGGGGGGGGGGGGGGGGGGGGGGGGGGGGGGGGGGGGGGGGGGGGGGGGGGGGGGGGGGGGGGGGGGGGGGGGGGGGGGGGGGGGGGGGGGGGGGGGGGGGGGGGGGGGGGGGGGGGGGGGGGGGGGGGGGGGGGGGGGGGGGGGGGGGGGGGGGGGGGGGGGGGGGGGGGGGGGGGGGGGGGGGGGGGGGGGGGGGGGGGGGGGGGGGGGGGGGGGGGGGGGGGGGGGGGGGGGGGGGGGGGGGGGGGGGGGGGGGGGGGGGGGGGGGGGGGGGGGGGGGGGGGGGGGGGGGGGGGGGGGGGGGGGGGGGGGGGGGGGGGGGGGGGGGGGGGGGGGGGGGGGGGGGGGGGGGGGGGGGGGGGGGGGGGGGGGGGGGGGGGGGGGGGGGGGGGGGGGGGGGGGGGGGGGGGGGGGGGGGGGGGGGGGGGGGGGGGGGGGGGGGGGGGGGGGGGGGGGGGGGGGGGGGGGGGGGGGGGGGGGGGGGGGGGGGGGGGGGGGGGGGGGGGGGGGGGGGGGGGGGGGGGGGGGGGGGGGGGGGGGGGGGGGGGGGGGGGGGGGGGGGGGGGGGGGGGGGGGGGGGGGGGGGGGGGGGGGGGGGGGGGGGGGGGGGGGGGGGGGGGGGGGGGGGGGGGGGGGGGGGGGGGGGGGGGGGGGGGGGGGGGGGGGGGGGGGGGGGGGGGGGGGGGGGGGGGGGGGGGGGGGGGGGGGGGGGGGGGGGGGGGGGGGGGGGGGGGGGGGGGGGGGGGGGGGGGGGGGGGGGGGGGGGGGGGGGGGGGGGGGGGGGGGGGGGGGGGGGGGGGGGGGGGGGGGGGGGGGGGGGGGGGGGGGGGGGGTATTCGTGCTGGAGGCAAATTTGGAGGTTCCAAAATGCGTTTCCACTCCACCGATCCTTGCAAGAAAAAGTAATACAGTAGCTAATTTTCCTCTAGCTTGTTCCCAAGTGTTGCTTTCTGCGAGATTTCAGTTAGTTTTCAGTGATCCCCTTTGCCTGATTGACTTCGGTTAGCAATTCACCGGCACTTTGGGTTGGGAGTATTACTATTATTTTAACCGAGAAACGTTAGGGTGGCCTGGTAGTAGGCATCGATCATCAGGAAGCGGTCAGTTAGTTGGATGGGATCAGACATCAACCTTTGCCAATTGCCAAGTGCTGGATTGGAGGGAAAGGAAACATCTCAGCTGATATTTAAATACTACTGTAAATCTCAGTTGTTATTTAAATAAGGATGAGCAGGGAAAGGAGGGAATGTAAACGTCTCCACGGGCCACGGCTCCAAGTAGAGCACCACATCGAGGTGCCATATCCCATCAGGCTAGGTACAGTATGATCTCCTAAGCATGTATCTCTTTCAGCCGGGTGCGTGCTGCGTGCAGCTGATAGATACCGGCCACACCTAATATATGAAAAAGTGTGTGAAAGGGCATGCGGATTAAGCTAAAAGCCGCTGGGTTCCCATCACAAGACAGGTCAAACTGTGAACTAATTATATGTGGTGCTAATAAGAACAAAACATTTCCTCAGGGCCGGGGGATGTAGCCGGTAACATGTCGCATCAAACTTTTACGTGCATACACTCGTAACTCTACAAGTACGTCCTACCTTTTAGAATCTTCGTAATCGTAAGAAGAAGTACACACGTCTAGCGTACGTAAAACACCAGCTGCTTAGCACAAAGTACGTAAAATGTATGTATTGCTTGGTTGTTGATTCATCTATAAAGCGGGGCGAAAACCTTTTTCGAAAATCACCAATATATGCAAAGGTGGATTTATGCAATACTGTCAAGAGAAACGATCCACTTTGAATTGTTTATGTTTGCCATAGGCTCCACTTTCAGTTAGTTGGGGAACGAAAAGGAGTGAAAGCTATACACCAAGTCTGCCGAGGTGCCCCCAAAAGCTAACCAAGATTCTTCCAACCCTAGCCATCAGCCCATCTCCAATTGTCTATACAAAATCTGCTCATGCTTGCCACCAAAGTTAACTTGCGAGAAGGCGCAGCCGCAAAGCGTCAGGTGCTTTACTCCCCTTGCGATATATATTTGCATCATTGCACATATATACCACACGTGTGTCTCTGGTTAGGTGAGTTAGGTACCACGTACAGCGCCCTTGCATACATGATAGTATTCCGGAATACCAAGTTCGTTTCTTTGGCTTAGCTGCTTCTGCAATCTACGGTCATTTTCTGATGAGTTGAAATATACCTTCCGGTTCCAGCAAGGTCGAGCTGATGGGGTGAAGGGCGTATATCGATCATATCCCATCTGATGCTGATCATACGTACTAGACATCTGAGTAACTGACGTGAAGCCAAACTCAGATGATCAGTCTTACATACGTACACGGCTGCAGCACATTGTAATCGGTCGAAATCATTTGGGCTGATGGGCTGGGATGGGAGAGACACCTAGCCTACGAAATAGTCGCGTCGGCCGTGATTATGCCTGCGTTCATCGCACATTTACGGTGGTACAATGGCGTTCGTCAAAACAGTTGTATGTATAGGTTCCCAAAGACAAGTCTTGGATGAATAATGAAGAAAGCCATCAGGAAGTTTTTCTGGCAAGATGACAGTATTAAAAAAAAAATACCATATAGTTTTTTTTTTTTTAGAAAAGGAGGATTACCCCCGGGCTCTGCATCAGAATGATGCATGCAACCCTTTTATTAAGCAAAGTATCCGAAAAGTCTATGATCCAGAACAAGCTCGCTCAGAGCTGAAAAAGTATAAAACCAAGTAGAATATGTCACAGCCGGCGAAAACAGGACTAGATGACTACACACCTATTCTATTACTAGACCGCCATCCAAACCGGTTGTAGATATCCCGACCTACCATCTCCCATAGGGTAGACCCAGTAACCAAAGGCTCCCTGGTTTCCACAGGAGTGAGTAACGACCACGTATGAATCCAAGCAGTGGCCCTGTAGATAACCTGCAAAAAAATTATACGAGTTTGTCTGTTAAAAACCATATCATTTCTACAGTTTCATGTAGCACAAAGTAATGCACATACTCCTATCCGAATATGTCTCGCAATATTTGTCTCTACTCCATTTAGCCACGTCCCAAATAACGTGTGAATACTATTTGAAGGGGTGATATTAAAGGCTATATGAACTGAACGCCATACTAGTTTGGCTAGCGGACAATCGAGAAAGAGGTGTTTGATGGTTTCATCTTGATCACAAAAGCTACACCTTTGACTACCCTCCCAATTACGTTTTGCCAAGTTATCCTTAGTCAGAACCACCTCCTTGTGCACAAACCACATGAAAACCTTGATTCTTAATGGGACCTTGATCTTCCAAATATGTATTGATTTGGGAATCGGACCGGAATCAATTAGGTCCAAGTACATAGATTTCACTGAAAAGATGCCATTCATAGTTAATCTCCAGTGAATACTATCAGCCTCATCAGAGAGGTGAACATCCATCAACCTTCTGACCAGATGTAGCCACCCATTCCATCGGTCACCTACCAAAGATCTCCGGAATTGGATATTTAGAGGGTTAGACTGTAATACTGTAGCAACATAAGCCTCCTTACGCTGTACAATGTTATAGAGAGACGGATATTGTGTGGCTAAAGGCGTCTCCCCTAACCATGTATCCTCCCAGAATCTCGTCGAATTACCGTTTTCAATGATAAATTTAGTTCTATGAAAGAAGGCTACTTTTGTTCTCATCAACCCCTTCCAAAAAGGTGAATCATTGGGTCTAACGGTAACCTGGGCCAAGGTCTTAGATTGTAGATACTTATTACGTAAAATTTATACCCACGTGCCTTCGGTCTCAACAGAAAGTCTGTACAGCCATTTACTGAGCAGACATCTATTCTTTACCTCTAAATTCTCAATCCCAAGCCCACCCTGGTCCTTCGGCCTACAAATGATGTCCCATCTAGTAAGGCTGTATTTCCTTTTTATTTCATCACTCTGCCAAAAGAATCGAGATCGATAAAAGTCCAACCTTTTCCGTACCCCTACAGGTACTTCAAAGAAGGACAAGAGGAACATCGGCATACTCGTGAGCACTGAATTAATTAGTACTAGCCGACCTCCATATGACATAAGCTTACCCTTCCAGCAGCTTAGTTTCTTTTTAAATCGATCTTCAATACACTTACACTCCTTGTTAGATAACTTGCGATGGTGAATTGGTATGCCCAGATAGCTAAACGGTAGGGTACCCAGTTCACATCCGAACAGTTGTTTATAAGCATCTTGTTCATCTTTGGCTCTCCCAAAGCAAAACAATTCGCTTTTGTTAAAATTAATCTTCAAACCCGACAATTGTTCGAATAAGCATACCACAAGCTTCATATTTCTGGCCTTTGCCAAATCATGTTCCATGAAAATAATGGTATTATCAGCGTATTGTAGTATGGACACCCCACCATCTACTAGATGTGGTACTAGTCCTCCTACTTGACCTTCCTCTTTAGCTCTTCCTATCAAAATTGCCAACATATCCGCTACTATGTTGAACAAAATAGGAGACATTGGGTCCCCCTGTCTTAGACCCTTATGCGTCTGAAAGTAGTGACCTATGTCATCATTCACTTTAATCCCGACACTGCATTTTTGTACAAATGAATCGACCTGCTTCCTCCAAGACTCGTCGAATCCTTTCATACGTAAGGCCTGCTGGAGGAATGGCCATTTAACTTTATCATATGCTTTTTCGAAATCCACTTTGAAGACCACCCCATCCAGTTTCTTCGAGTAGATCTCGTGAAGTGTTTCATGTAGGACAACCACACCCTCTAGTATGTTTCTGCCTGGCATGAAAGCCGTCTGAGTTGGTTGCACTACACTATGTGCAATCCGCATCAGTCGGTTTGTCCCAACTTTAGTAAAAAAATTAAAGCTCACATTGAGCAAACAAATTGGTCGGAACTGCTCGATACGCACTGCCTCCTCCTTCTTTGGCAACAACGTTATCGTCCCAAAGTTTAGGTAGAACAGCTGTAGGTGGCCACTAAACAAGTCATGGAACATCGGCAAAAGGTCGCCTTTAATGATATGCTAGCATTTCTTATAAAATTCTGCTGGGAAGCCATCCGGGCCTGGCGCCTTATTATTCTTCATCTGTGATATGGACTCAAACACCTCTTTCTCCGTGAATGGTGCGGATAAAATCTCATTCTCGTCTGTCCCGAGCTGAGGAATATCCCCTACCATGAGCTCGTCCATAGACACTAAATTGTCGTCAGGAGCCCCAAACAGTTGTTTATAATAATTAGAGATATACAATTTTAGGTTCTCGTGTCCTATAATTGTACCCTCATCCTGCTCCAGCTGGAAAATTTTCTTCTTTCTGCGTTTTCCATTAGCAATCATATGGAAAAACTGGGTATTGTCGTCCCGTTGGACGATCCGCCGCACTTTAGCTCTAAGTGCCCATTTCATCTCTTCTTCTCTGAGGAGCTCTCGCAATCTCTGCTCAGCCTCCGTTTTAGATGCCCGTTCATCCGCATCTAACAAAATGGATTCGGCCTTTAGATCAAGTTCATTTATAAGGTGTATAAGCCTATCCTTTTCCACCTTATAAATTCCGCTTTCATTTTTAGCCCAACCCCTCAGGAACTGCCTCAAGTGCCGAATCTTATTTTGCCATCGCTCAATATTCGACCTCCCTCCTGTGGCTTTAGCCCACTCCCGAGCAATTAGGTCAATAAAGCTCTCTCTTTCAAACCATGCTGGTTCGAACGAAAAGACGTTTTTATTCCTCGCATGTGTCGCTTCCCCAGAGTCGACAAGAAGCGGGGTGTGATCGGAAATTCCTCTCTGTAAAGCTTGGACTGTCACCAAAGGAAACTTCTGTTCCCATTCAATATTGGTGAGAACTCGATCCAACTTCTCGTAAGTTGGATTCGGTAGTGTATTTGCCCAAGTAAACTTTCTGCCTGAGAGTTCTATCTCTCTCAGGTCAAGACTTTCGATGATAGTATTAAACATGAATGACCATCTCCCATCAAAGTTATCGTTATTCTTTTCGTCTCTCCTCCTAATAATGTTAAAATCACCTCCAACCAGGATTGGTAATCTCTCAACCCCACAAACCCGCACAAGGTCTGCTAGGAAATCCGGCTTGAGTTCCGGTTGAGCAGCTCCATACACTGCAACTAGCGCCCATTGGAACCCATCAACCTTCGAGCGCACCCTGAATTTGACGGCAAAGTCCCCCAGCAGTACGTTACGTACTTCTAGTGTCTCACACTTGACCCCAAGTAAGATCCCTCCGGATCTTCCTCTTGGAGGTAAACAATGCCAATCAAAATCAACGCCACCGGATAAGGTGCTAAGAAACTGTGCTGTAAAATTATCCCTACCAGTCTCAAGTAAGGCAATAAAGTCCAACTTATGTTCTAATGATGCTTCCGCAATGAACCTTCTTTTAGCCAAGTCTGCCAGACCTCTGCTATTCCAAAAGATTCCTTTCATCTTTCATCATGAAATTTCTTTACGGTCTGAATTCTCGCACTTCTGCGAACAGCGGATGCAGGATATATCTTCCTCTTCCAGGTGCGTTTTGGCTTTTCCTGTCCGGCCTCGCAGTCCATATAACCGGGGTCAGTTTGCGTGCTCTAATCTGGTTGCAGGGGGGCCATATACCCCTCTGAAACCGTATCCGCATCCTCTTCCTCTAGCACAGACGAGGGTACTAAATCCTCACAGAGGCATTCTAGTGCCCCAACCCCTAGAGCATTAATGTCAGAATTATTCATAGGCTTTACCGCTGCAATATTATGAATCATCTCCATGGCTCTATCAGCCTCTAAGTCTAGCAAGTCATTAACTAATTTAGCTATTTCTTTACCATTGCTACCCAATGAAACACCCAATTGATTGGCATTATGAATGATCTCATCATCGGAGAAATGCAAAATTGAGTTACTAGTATTAATTGCCATACCTGTAGTGGCCTCGATGTCACGAAGCTTGGCCGCCCGCATGGCACGCCCCAACTGCAGGTCATCATCATCCGGTTGAGCCTGAATCCGGTGGCTCACCCGTCTGTCCCTGGACGTCTGGTCCGGGATCCCTCCAAAGGCGATGACGTCGTCAGTGGTAGGCCCAGATGGGACATGGCCACCTGCCAGGTACCCAACCTACCCACCGCCACCGAACCAGCTGGTGGCGTCCTCATAGGTGACCGCACGCTTTGCTTGCACGGACTATGTGGCGAGATCGTCTGTCGAAGCTCAGCCTCGGAAGAAATAACCCTGTCTGAGTGAGCAACCGTCTTCGCCGACACACCCCCCTACCGGGCATGGTAGGGGTTTGGGCCGGCGTCGGCAAAGGGCTAGTGGGGCGCGACGAGGCCTCCTGCCAAGTGTCCCCCACCACTCCCGCCTGAGGTATCCGCTGAGGCGTCAGGAGCAGCGTAGGCGATGCGGCCCGCACCGAGCCGGTGCCACCACCCAGCTGTGCCGACGCACCTGGAGAAGCCACCGGCGACAACGGTGGCAACTCCTGCTCCAAAGGGTCGTCCAGCTCGGCCCTGTGCCCCCACAGGCGGCTCTGAGCAGAAGATGCACCAAAGGAACCAAACCTCAGAGCGTTCATCGGCGTCAGCGGGGGCGCCGCCCCCTTCTGCGCACTGTTGTCCCCTGACTGAGCGGACTGTCTCTTGATACGTCTCCAACGTATCTATAATTTTTTATTGTTCCATGCTGTTATATTATCAATCTTGGATGTTTTATATACATTTACAAGCAATTATATATCATTTTTTGGGACTAACCAATTAACTTAGTGCCCAGTGCCAGTTGCTGTTTTTTGCTTGTTTTTGGTTTTACAGAATATCAGTACCAAACGAAGTCCAAATGCAACGAAACTTTTTCGAGATTTTTTATTGGACAAGATAACCACTAGAAGCTTCGGGAGGAGGCCAGAAGACCCAGGAGGTGGCCACGAGCCACCAGGGCACGCCAGGGAGATGTAACACCCCTGGGTAATGCCCTACAGTAATTCCCCATAATTAAGCTAAGTCACCTTGTTTTGCAAAGCTTAATTATATTGTATCAATATCTCATTTCAAATTCCTCCACTGGATTCAAATTCAAATGCAATTAAATTTTGAAGTTGTTTAAAAGTTGCTGGAAAAATGTTCATCATTTAGCATAAATTCCAAAACAAATTGATGTTAAGAAAAACAACATCACTCTTATGCTAAAATGGGCAGTAGCATTTTTAACAATGCCAAACCAGCAATTTAAATTTGCAAATTCAATTATGAAAAATGCAATTGAAATCCACTGGCCTCTAAAATATTTGTGGCAGTGCATAAAATTGCAAACAATATTTTGGGCCTAGTCACACCTTTTTCTAAAATGATTTGGTGGCCCAACTAAATTCTTTCCTCTCCCTGTTATTAAAGAAAAATAGAAAAACAGAAATGGAAAAAGGGAAAAAGGACTTACCAGGCCTTACCTGGCGCGGCCCAGAAGGCCCATCGGCTGTTCGTCCACCTGCTCCTGCCACCGTGTCGGGCGCGCCGTGGGCAGGAGCTCGCCGCGCCGTCTCCGGCCGCCACCGTGACGAGGCAGGTGGGGCGAGGGGATAAGGATCACCCCTCGGTTTCGAACGCCGCGCCCCCCCTCTTCATTTCCTCCCCTCGCCATTCTCTCCCTCGTTCGGGAGCTTGCCCGAGCGCTGCCGCCGACGTGCCTCCATCGATCCGCGGCCACCGACGCCCATTCGTCCGTCCGCCGGGTCCAGAAGGCTCATCGGCGTCCGCCTCTTCACCCTAGTCCACGGACTCGAGCTCGGTGGCACCACACCGTCCCCGGGCAGTCATCTTCCTCCTCGGATCCCCGACGCTCCGCCGCCGCCGATCTGCTCCGGTTCTGCGCTTCTAAGCAATCGACGGCCTCCGTGCGCCGCTCCGTAAGTTCCCACGTCTCTCCCCGTCCTCTAGATGCTCGATGATGTCCCGTAGCTCGCAGCCAACGCCGCCGCGCCATGACCGCCGAACAGAACTCCGCCGCCGTTGCTGCTGCTGTCGCCTTAGTCGCTATCGCGAGCAGCTGAGCACATCAACGTGCTCAGTGCGCTTCGGGGAGCCAAACGCACCTCGTCTCGCCTCCCCTTGTTTCCGTTTTGCCCGAGCCCGTTCACCGCCGAGTTCCGGCGTCCGCTGGCGAGGTCGCCGTCGACAGCCAGGGCTTCCCCGAGGCCGGCCATCACCACCACGCGACGCGCGACACTGCTTGCTTTCGAACGCCGCAAGAAACGTGTTAAACAGTCCACTGTGGAGGAGATCCGAGCTCGCCGGAGCTCTCGGACGCGTCCGGCGATCGCCGGAGTGCCTGCCGGCGCCGGCGCTGACCTGGCGTGGCCTGGGTCCCACCCAGTGTCACTGCCAGCGGGCCCCGCCGCACGTTTGACCGTGTTGACTCCGGTCAACGCGCGGGCACTGTTCACCCTGAGACACTGACGTGTGGGCCCGGTTGGTTAAATTAACTGCTAACCATAATTAGTTAAAATCTGTTAATTAGTTGTCTCATTGACAGACTGGGCCCACCAGTTAAATAAACTCTGTTAACTCCCTCTGAGGCTGACTGGTGGGTCCCGCCTACTGTTTGACCAGTCAGCTGGTCAGCCGACTGCTGACGCGGTGCTGATGTCATATTCCATTTTAGTAAATTCTGTTAATTTAAATAATTCCAGTAATTTCAGAAAATTGCTAAAACTTGCAAAATTCGTAGTAATTAATCCGTAGCTCGGATGGAAAAACTTTATACATGAAAGTTGCTCAGAATTTCGAGACGAATACGAATACGCCCTCCGTTTATCTGTCACATGCCCACAACTACCTGAACATGGAACCGTCCCCTCCGGTTCAGTATACCGAAGTCAGCCTAAACACCGGGAAAATATCCCAGATATTTTCCCGATTCGTCTGCGACATATAGCACTGCATTAGGGCCCCACCAACACTGCAAATAACCATGCCATGCATCTGTGTTGCATCTGTTGCTTTTATTTATTGTTTCTTCCCCCTCTTCTTTCCGGTAGCCTTCGAGACCGCTGATGACCCGGTGGACGACTACTTCACCGTAGAAGACCCGTTTATGTCTGCAAAGCAACCAGGCAAGCAACCCCCCTTGAGCATGCCGATATCGCCTATTCGTTCTCCCCTTTGCTTGCATTAGAAATGCTACGATATTGTTCCGCATTACCTAT